>JAFVLL020011789.1:0-16530 GCA_021397915.2 Tor tambroides
GGATTTGAGCTGTTTAGTCAAACCGTAGTTTCACAGGGATTCGTACCGGAGCTCTTCATCACCTAAGTGCAACGCCGTATCGCATGAGCTACCGAGTAAGTCTACTGGATTAGAAAACTCATGTATATGAAGCTGTATATGTGACGTCAACGTTCAAAAGAATCAGTTTTCAAATCGTGCAGGATGTTAAAATTGTTTTGAAGTCATAACATTACATTCTGCAACTAATTGTGTGAAAATTAGCCTTTATTAATCAAAAATATACCTGTAAATCATACTTTTGTGTGAGAAGGAATAAAAGTTGTCAGAGTTTTACTGCCTCTAGTGTTCATTTCAACTGGAAACTGCAGCGATTTGTATGTATAGGTATGTTTTTTCAGTTTTGCAGAAATGTATGAAGAGACACGTATTTCCAATGAGCCTAGGTTGGATATTTCTCAGAAGATGCATTGACTGCAGTACTCCTGCCGAACATTCTCACGCCTCTGTTTTCTTACTGAATGTATTGTTTAGCATGTGCTATAGGAAGCAAATGGTATGGCAATGGTGCAGTGGAGTCAAAGTCTAGGAGTTAAAAAGTTGGAGCTGTGGTGCAGTGGTTAACTCAAATTGTGGTGCTAATACAGGTAATTCAGGTTTGAATCTGGTCTCTTCCCTCAGTAATTTGTTTTTATTTTGCCACTCTGTAAAATAAAGCAGTCTTTTTTTTTAGTTAGCCTTTCAAGAAAAGCACTTCATCTAGCTTTAAGCCCATGCTCGATATGTCTGCTTGCACCACCCTCTGATTAATGACTCTGTCGTCAAGTTACAGTCTGTATTCAAGGGTGTTGTACTAAAACAAGCACCCGATGAACTCTGTCTACACAGGCGATGGTATGTTAGTGACCATCTTGTAAACCAAGATGACCAATTTTTACTACCTTCACCAAACATCTCCAGGGAAGACAAGGTGATTTTAACCTTGTCCATTGGGGAGTGCCGTGCAAGACGCAGAGGATTGTCTAAATGTAAATAAGTGAAGCGTCTCGGAACAGGTTTCCCTGAAGCTCAGCTGTAATGGATAACTGCACCCAGTCAGTAATTACTCACTGTCTCTCCTCTATGGTGTTTTCATTACTCCCCTTATGATCTGTCAGCGTCGACATGAAGAGTCTTTGGATATCTCCCTTTGTTGTGCTCGATAGAGCCACCTTGTGAATTTCCGCAAACTTTTCAACACCTCATTCTGCACTCTCGCAGGGACTGGCCCAGTGACTGATTGAAGTTCAGGAACTTGTTTTATAATTTGACTGGATGAGATGCATGTTTCTGCGCATTCTTAAAATCAGCTGGAGACCCTTAGATGTATTTGAGTTGTTGTTGTTGTTGTTGTTTGAGTTATCATTCCAATGGCGAATGGTGAAAAAAAATTAATGGTGAAAAAAGCGCGAGTACCACTTGCTGTGAAGTGGGAGCGACCAGGCGGTGGAGGATTCCGCTTGGTCTTAAAGCTTTCTTCGAACAATTATGTTCACAGTTTGTGATGGCATAGCAGTCAATAAACAGGACAAGGGATGTCATGTACGGGACAAATCAATTAGGCCCAATATGTAGAACGTCTCGGCTGATACGAGACAACCCTATGTGAGCGTAAAAACTATTTTGTGATACATGGGAGTTTTTACGCAATTGATGTGTTTCCATTAGGTGTATTTTCTATTTGCAATTTCAATTTGCGCAATTTGATGGGTAATGGAAATGTAAATAGTAACAGTGGTATTGAGAGTTTTAGGTGTTTTGGACATTGTTCCCCAGCCCAGGATGCAAGATTTGCTGGGAACAATATAGCTAGACCAGCATCAAACCATCATAAACCAGCCTGGACCAGCAATCAATTCATACTGCTCTTAGATGGTGTTCGCAGAGGCATTCTAATACTTGATTTGGTGATTTATTTGTATAGAAAAGTATAGTTAAATACAGATACAACTGTTGACATCATTGTATGCTGTCAGTGATATATTATTTATGAGATACAATACAGATGTATCATATGAGACGCATGATAAAATAAAGACTGAACCAGGTAAACGTTTCCTTTAGCCTTGAGGCATTTGTTAGCCCTGACGTTTCTGTCTGCTCAATTCTTGATTGTTAAAGTTCAAAGTCTAAAAATTACTATTCGTCTTCTGTGTATAAGAGTTAAACTTTGTCATAAATGTTTAGATTTAAGTACAAGGATGGACTCCTTTAATCTGCGCTCTTTTCATCACTCCATCATTGCGACTGTAGAAACATGGTGGATGTGCGAGAGGCGGCGATTACGAGCGTCAGTGAGGGAAAAGTAGGCCAGGAGAAAACTGAGCGTGTGACACATGTAAACAGCAGTGAAATGTGTTTGAATACAAATCTCTGTGGAGTCAGGTTTACATTCGGCAAATACCGATGATGTCTTATTTCCTATCCCTCTCCTCACCCCTCCGCCCTTCGCTTCCTCCGCTCCGAGAGAGTGCCGTTAAGTGCTTGGTTTGCGTGCAGGTGCTAAAATCACACAAAATCCCACTCGCTGTTTTCTCAGAGGCTAATTAATGGTACTTTGAGAGCTGCATCTAATAATTCAAGGTTAGCAAAAGACCAAGGGTTATGATTTAATGAGAACGTGTTGGATAAAACAATGTTTTGCCACCACTATGTGAGGAAGCCGCTGGTGAATTAATGAAGTTGTCATACTTTACAGGAACTATGGGAATTAATAGTTATGTCACCATCAACTGGCGTCTATTAATGTGTTGAGGAGGATTTCCATTGAATTACATTTACACTGATTTGTTTAGTTATAAGGACCTGAATTGCTTGTATTCTGGGTCTTTCTTATTAATTAATTCATTTAAATGCCTGTTGGGCATCCTGTGCATTTATTTTTGGCTGGTTCTTTTTTCTCACAGGTGAAGCTTCCATGATTTACCATCTCATTACAAGATGTCACATAAAATGAGACAGGATGCTCAATCATATGTATGAGGCAAATTAATCGCCAAATTAAATAGTATCCTGTAACTTGCATTTATAATTTGATTCGAAGTAACTGCCTTTCTCGGCCCTGGTCCTAAACTAGGCTTTCTTTTTGTCCTGTAAAATACACTCCCACCCAAGGTAAAATTAATTTATGGCAATTATATATCCTTCAACCTTTCGCCCCTCGGGTTCCCTCCATAAAATATCATGGGGAAAAATGTGTGAATAGTGCCAGAAGGAGCCACTTAACAGTAGATTGTATATGGAAATTAAGCCATGGAGGCATAAACACTGTTAATTAAAACCTGAGAAACTGAGAATTGTAAATGTTAAATTATGGCATGCAACAAGCCACAGCAGGCAGCACCTGAGGTGCTTAGTGTATTTTTAGGCCATTTGCAAACATACTACAACAAAGTAAATATAATAAAATAAATTATTTAAATTATAATACATTTATTAAATGTAATCAATTTATTATTAAAGAATATACACTACTGTTCAAAATTTTGGGGTCAATAAATTTTTATTTTTTTAATGAAGAAAATGATTTTTTTTTAACAGTGATGCATTAAATCCATCTAAATTGACAGATTTTTTTTTTGTCACATTATTTAAGTCTTTACTCTTTCAAAGAAATGCTGTTTTTCCTATTCATTCAATTTTCTATTCATCAAAGAATCCTAAAACAACGTATCACATCACCGAGTTTCTTAGGCACCAAATCAGCATATTAAAATTATTTCTGAAGTATTATGCTACACTGAAGGCTGGAGTAATGGCTGCTGAAAATTCAGCTTTGCCATCACAGGAATAAATGACATTAAAAAATATTTTCAGATAGAAACATTGATTTTTATTGTATTTTGGTCACTTAAATGCACTTTTGGTGAGCATAACAGACTTTTTTTTCAAAAATATTTTTGTTTGTTTGTTTTGCGTTATTAGTCTGATGAATTGCAGCATTATCATTGTAATTTAGGAAAAGCTTATTTTGAACGCTGAGCACTGACTTTATATTCAAAGCCGCTGTACTGATCAAAGATAAATTCAATTGTCCCTGATGGTATTCAATGTCTCTGCAAAAGTCAACAGCTTTGTGATTTAATATCCCAATGAATGATAAGCTATTTATCGCTCTCACAGCAGAGAATTCTTTAATTAGAAAGATTTGCTTATACACTTAGGCTTTGATAAAGAAAATTCAGTCTTTTCTCTAGCTCTTAAGCAGTGATTCCCAACCACATGTACTTAAGCTGGTCCCAGGGGCTGCTTGGAAAGATTTTGATTTGCTTTGGTAAACCTGTAAGTCTTGTGAATTCTCATTAAATTTGTACAAATGATGGTGTAATCGCTCTTGGGTGATATTTTGATACTTGTTGAGCTTCAGTGCTTTTTAAATTCCACCTTACAAGACTACAAATGACTTCACTTCTGTTAAGTGTCCCATCTGGTTCTGATTTATGAATAAATTCACTGGTAATTCTTTCTCAGAGAGTGTTTCTATCATAGACAAAACATAGAGAAATGAGCTCAGGTGTTTTATTAAAGGGACTTGCAAAGTCTGTTTATCACCCACAGTGTATTTTTTTTTTCATGAATCATTGTGATGGTGGCCAGTTTAATTACATGTTAAATGTTAAATAATTTCATGAATTTAAAAGGAGCGCATTTCAGGTTTGCTGCCAGTGAAGAAGACTTTTAGATGTTTTTATGCTTCACAACGTTTTCCTGCCTTTGCTGTCTTACCAGCTTGCATCCTCTGTTTCAATGTCTTCATCTCAGTGTAGGTGTGTCAAACGCAGATGCAGGGAGTCGTTATGACTCACAAATGAAGGAAGGAGTGATATGAGGCACAGCCGGAGGTCTATGGATTGCAGCATCTGCTTAAAACGCAGAGACGTGAAGAAGCAGATGCTATTAAGTGTTTGCAGGGAAGAGGGGTCTTTAGTCAGTATTATATTTTCCCTGGCCATTGTGCTGTTATTACAATTGCTTTTACCCTCAGAAAGTGAGAGGCTGACTATAAAGTGAGCAAAGAGGTGAACATTACTGTGGTTGATGTTACACATTAACTGGATTCATTGAGTGTGATTTAATTCTCCTTATTGATTGGTCAAAGTTTAATCAGGTTTCTGATGTTAATCTAGTTGTATTTAGGCGTAAATCGTGTGAAATCTGCACCTTTGCTGCTGCCCCAATGATTATTGAGACAGCGATCCAACAGAGTCCTCTTGATCTATACATTTAGTGACATTCATTATACTCTTTAAGATGAAGTTACAGTGTTGATCATTTAACCGCGTCTGTGTTAGTTGAGTACATATGTAGTTTGCACTACCAGTGGTGAGATTGTATATTTTTTCATTTTAGGTTCTTTAGATCAGTGAGTGGCATTCTGGTTTCTTTAAAGCAGTAGTTTTCTCAACTCTTTTGGCTTCAGGAACCAGATTTAAAGTGATAGTTCACCAAAACTTTAAATTCTGTCATTTACTCAACCTCATGTCATTCCAAACCTTTTTTTTCCTTCTGTGTAACATATTTTTTTAGATTTTTATTTTTATTTTTTTTAAGTTCTCAGATGTCTCATTCTTTTTTTGTACATACAAAACTGCTTGGTTACTGACATTCCTCAAAATACCTTATTTTGTGTTTTGAAGAAAGAATTCAGGTTTGTCCATTTAACATTGGACTTGAAGTGGTGACTCATCATTGTACCACAGTTGTTTACTGTACAAAAATAAAGGGCCAGTAAGTGAAATCAGTCATTAGAACTTATTCATATTACCATGAACTACATAGGCCCAAAAATATGCTAAATTATCGACATATGAAGTTTGATAGTTTTGTAAATGTATAAACATCAGCAGGAGTGTGATTTACCCATAAACCCATATTAAACTAGTCTGAACCTCATTTTGTTTCACCGTAGCATAGTTTCTTTTGTCAAGTCAGAAAGACTGCAATTTCCTTTTTAAAAATGATTACACATTTATTTTGTGATAAAAATGATTTCATGTATATCTTAACTATGCACATTAATATTTTATTGTTGCACAATAACATTTTATCACTTATATTGCTTACTCTGTTGTCTGCAGACCACCAGTGGAGATCCAGTTCTCCAAATGATAGTTTCCTTAAAAAAAAGTTCTTTGAAAAATTTAAAGAGGTTCTCATGAGGCATCAGGCGGTAAAACACGTTGGTTTTGGAATAATTTGTTTAAAAGTGAGTATTTGCAGGCAATTAAAATTCACTCATCTATGAATGCATGGAATAATGGTATGTTCTGTCCATTTGCTTTCTCTTTCATCTCAGTGACAATTTTTCAGGACTTTGTGTACATGGGCTTGCAGAACTTTTTTAGCCAATCACCTGACTTATCTCTCTGGAGCTGTAGAAAAATGACCTCATGATATGCTCACACTGGCTGGCAGCTGATGGCACCATGAGAACATGCACAGTCCTAAACCCTACACTGGCAAAATCCATTTTACACTTCTACTTTTTTACACTTTATTTTATTTATTTATTTTTTGAAAAACTTTTATTCAGCAGGGTTGCAGTTGAGCAGTAGCGACAGTAAAGATGATTTCTGTTTCAAATAAATCATGTTCTTTTGAACTTTCTATTCATCAAAGAAACCTGGTAAAAATGTATCATGGTTTCCAAAAAAATATTAAGCAGCACAATGGTTTTTAACATTGATACTAAGAAATGTTTCTTGATCACCTGGGGCCTAACAGGGGGTAACAGCCAGAATATGTCATCTTTGTAGTGGATCAGTTTTGTTCCACTGTTAGTTACAATATGTACTATGAGATTAAGAGGTGTCACTAGTTTCTGTGCTGAAACCTAGTTTCTTTTTGCACATAAAGCAACACACTCTGGTAATGGATGATAGAGCATGTGTCATGTGGTCTCTTTCAGCTGTCTTGTTAATTTGCTGAGTCGGAGTGTAAATCGTGGCTAGCACGTCCGACCGCCTCTGCGTTTTATCTCTTGGCTTTTGTCAAACAGGCGCCGGGACATGTCCTACTTGCAAATGGCAAGTTGAAGCCTCCTAAGGCATGGGAGAAGGTTCCAATTATAGCACAGCATATTTTTCTTTGGCAAAAAAGACTGAAAGAGCAGATGGGTATCAAACAACAGTGACAGGAGTTCAAGGGGGTTATCACAAACCTTGCCAATTACTGCGTTAACCACCAAACGAGAAACAATGGGCAGATCAAAGAGCCTCTTATGACTCATAGCAGTTGCTGTTTGCAAAACTCTGAACTGGGAACCAATGCTGATTTAATGTACGACATGATTTTTTTTTTTTTTTTTTCCAGACTAGATGCATCATGGGTAAACCGAAGGCATTTTTTCCACAAAGAGACATCAAATGCTTTTTGCTCTTTTCCTCTTTCGGTTGCTCGCTCTAAATTGACCAAAATATGGTGATTTCCTATAGAGGTCATTAATGCATGTAGTGTTTGTGTGCTAGGGAGCAGTTTTGGACTCTTCAGAAACATCGTGCATTATTCTCTGCTGGTGTGCTGCTATATTTAGAAGCCTCTAGTTTTCTTTACTAGCACAGATGGCTTTTGTCCCACTCAGCTTTTATGCTTGAAAGTGGTCTTCCAGGAAAATCATCTTGTAAAATGTATTGAACTAACTCTAGGCATGGAAAAATGTAATACTTGCGGAGGAAATTTGGAAGCTCTTAAGTGGTTGTGATGCCAATGATGCATTCTCGTTTTGCAGGCATCCAGTCTCTCTTTAATAGCTCAAACAATAACTGATGACCCCAAAAATGATAATTCTGTCATCATTTCCTTGTCTTCATGTCTTTTCAGACTTGTTTGATAAACTCAAAAGATGTTAGGATAAATGGATGGTGAGTTGCACTACTGCTCTGAAATCTTTGAATATCCAGTTTCGATTTGAGGCTTTTAGAATTGAAAGCCAATCAAATGAGATATTCAAAGAACATTTGACAACTTTTAATTTCTGTCAGTCTGTTAGCTATTTGGTAACACTTTACCGTAAGGTGCTATCTGTTAATGTTAGTTAATGGATTGAGTATTGTGAACTAACAATGAACTATATTTTACAGCAACTATTAATCTTGGTTGATGTTTGATTTCTATGTGTACATTTTTAACAATTCAGGTTTTATAAATGAACTGATGTATTCTGAATGAACACTAATTAACAATGAGCAATAATATTTAAATGCTGCAAATTCAGCGTTATTTTCTGGTGCTTTGTGATACGTAATGCATAGAGCTGTTTGAATAAAAAAACAATTCATTACAGAAAGCTCTGCAGTTTTCATACACGAGACGTGTTTAAACCTGGACGTGCAAGCAGTTAACATTGTTACGAACAAAAAATACCTTGACGTGCTGACTTATATTGACTAACATTTGTTTGATGAATTCTTTTTATAACAGGCTACTGAGTTTGCATTTATTGGTCTTGTACCACCTATTGATTCAGTTGATTTTAATAAATATGTCTACATTGGCTAACACTTAAGTTTGACTAATAGGCAAATTAGGCTTTTTCAAATGAATGTGATTTTTTTTTTTTTTTTTTTTTTTTCTTTGACTGGTTTTTAGACTACTCGACTAGTCGGTTAAAAGATTTCCATTTACAAGTCAATGAAAGTATTATTTTTGGATGTAATAATAATCAATTTTCCTAATAATTTCACAGTGAATCTCCAAATGAATGTGGAAACAACATAAAGAGTTCATATTTTAAATGTCTGTAAAATGCCATCTTTTTACAAAGTAGTACTATGAATGAAGGCTATTTATTTTCAGTTTCTGGGATAAAATTATTATAGCCTTTCGACAGTATAATTGAAAGCCAGGCATAAACTGCAAATTATATATTTTTTTTATTTATCATTTATTATCTATTAATTAATGTTGGGAACGTTTGGTATCAATATTTTTATGTGAAGATCGATCCTCTCAATACAACATCAGTATCGCAAATATTGCTACTTACAAATATTAAATGCAGAAATTAACATATTAGTTTTCCCCAGCCCTGGTAATACCTCAATTAATTTTTAATGCATTAAGTCATAATTAATCACAAATTGAACCATACTGTACACTGAAACTGAAAATGCTTCTCAGTGGCGTATGCAGTTCATAGCTTAATGCACATCTATTGTACAATGAATTTAATGCACGTCCTGTCGAGCTAATGGACAGCAGTGCTGCTCATCGAAAAATCTTTTGGGCAGCCAGTTCCATTAAAAATAAATATACCTCGCATGCAAATGTCACCCCTTGTTCATTTGCTGCTTTATAAATATTCCTGTAAGTGTAATTTATGTAGTCATTTACAATTTCAATAGACACAAATACAGCAGTGCTTTAAAAAGACACCTAAAAGATGTTTCCAGTGCACTAAAATGGGACATTTTTGAACGATTAAATCCACATTCATTTGGATTTCCACTTTTTGAAAAGGCAGAGCTGATTCCTTAACACTCAAAAATGAAGAAAACAAACCTCCGTTCCAGAGTCAGTGTTGAAAGCATCTCAAGGCATTGTGGAGGAACTGTCTAGAAGCATAAAAAGACAGTGTGACAGCGAAAAGACACTTATGGATGCAGACAGGCAGTGAAAAGGGACCAAAACAACAAACAATAGTGTTGCACTTCAGTGAAAGGCTACGGAGTGTGTGCCACGGCTTCTGCCGGCAGCAAGGAACCAGGATTGAGATGAAAATGAGGAAAAGAACATGAAGGGGAAAGAAAAGATGCGTGCGAGCGTGCAGAGAAAGAGAGCGAGCGATTGTTTGGAAGGGGAGGGGGTTACTTGAGGGGAGCAGGGCTGGCTAAATAGGAATCATCCCTCTTAGCCAATGAGTTTAAAGAGAGAAGCAGATGTCACAGGAGTGAGAGGGACCACCTCCGCAAGCTCAAACACCCTCAGTGAAAAGAGCGCAATGAGCTGTGCGCTGTCACATCGGCAGTTGCTATCTCCTCTCTCTCTCGTTCTCACGCTCCCGCTCGCTTTCGCAGGCTGTCAGCTGGAAGCATCAGCGTAGGTAAGACTTGCATGTTACGTCTCTGCCTGTAGATTAGCAAAAGATGCCTGAATGGTCATTAAAGTGTGTCTGATTTATGTTAGATGGGAGTTTCTCCTGATAGAGGTGCACTCAGAGAAACTGAGGAGGTTCTTATGTAAGTGCCGTGGCTCAGAGCTGATTTTACGCAAACTTTGATATGAGACGAGAGAAGAGAGTCACAGCGGCAGCTCTGAGATCTGCTGTTCCCGAGTGCATGAATTATGAATAAAGGAGGGCTCCAAATGAATGGAGTCACTTTGTGTGGTCTCCAAAACACGCCGGTTCAGGTGGTCCGGTCCACGGGCAGGCAAATCGCCGTTCCGATGCTGCAAACCTCAGGTTAAAATGACAGCTGTGAATTTTTTTGCTTGCTTTCGCTGCATTCAGCATGTTTTATCTCTCTCGTGACTGTAATAAACGCTGTTTTGTGCCTGCCGGCTCACGCTCAAACCAGGGTCCCAACCCCAAATCTTTTTGTTTGAGGGGAGTGTGCTTAGTCTAATCAATTCCATTATGTTTGAAGCAGACAACAATGTGGAAAGGTGTATGTCTACCGCAGGGTTTTTCCAATCTGACTGTGGTTGTCAATAATTGTTACTATCAATGCATGGAGCATTAATGCTGAATATGTTGAATATCTACAAAATTTCACCAATCAGCAAATATATTGTAGGCTGTTGTTGTTTTTCAGCGATATTTTTGTCCCAGGAGTTGGATGTTGAAGTATGTCTTTGAACTTCCATGACTCACTGACGCTTACCTGCCCTACTTTGAGAAAAGGATGATAAAGTATTATTCATACTTCATGTAGGAATTCAGATGAAAGCCTCACAATCTATTACCTGCATTGCTTTTGCCCCATTTTCTCAAGAGTACAATACTTGAAAGTTTTATCAAAATATCAGACGGGAAAATGCTTTGTGTTATTTAGTCAAGGCGACACATGGAGATGTGTGCAGCCCACATGTCCGTTTTGTGTTGCTTTTTAATGGAAGTTTTGAATCCCTTTAGAAAACATTGAAGATTCTGCAAACTTCTGGATTTTTTTTTTCACATGCAAATGAGTTTTGTGGTGGAATAACTGTGAGTTTGATGCAAATGTGCAACTCTGACAACAAATGTGCAGTAAAGTCAATACTTCAGTCGCCTTTTTCACACCGTCTCCTTTTCTGATGAATAAATAAATTCAACTTGCCACTGAAAATAGCTCCATTTGGTCCACACACTCTGTAAGTAATGTACGTGTGTCTTATATTTCATTTATACTCTTGATGCCGTGTGAAGGAGGAGCGCTGTTCTGCAACAGCATTTTGCCTTAATCAGTGTCAACCATCAGACGTTTGATCATCCTCTCTATCTGAACGACTTTCAGCCAACCAAGACGTAGACATACCTCCCCTCTTGAGAGTCATCTCTAACTGTGATTAACCAAGCACAGCTGAGCTCTCCTGTCTCTTAGAGTTAGTGGATGTACGTCCTCTTGCGCCGTTTGTTTTCAGTTGTGGTGAATTAAAGCTGAAAATGAGAAACCGTGTATCTTGTGCTCATGCTCATTGCTGCTTGCTCTGTTTTCTGGAGGCGTCTCAGGTGTGACAATTAGGCAGAGTAATGGCAGGTGTGGACTGATGCATATTCGCAGGCTTGAATCATTCATATAAATAAGATGGAGAGCTCAGGGTCCGATTGTGCCGAGGCTCAGAGACTGGTTGTGAATCACTCTAACACCCCGTCAACTCCGAGAGCCAGCGTCAGTATAAAACTAGAGTGCTTCCCTTATAGTCAACAAAGTTGTCTACAATGCTGGAGTGTGATTTGCAGTGTAGGACGCTTCAGTGATTATACTGAGAATGCTCTAGTTTAGTTGCATTGTGTCATGTAGCTGGCTTACATTGAGATCTCATTCGTCTCAGTTGTCTCCTTACAATCTCAAGATTTTCTCTTCTATAGTTTCAGATTTCGACACAAACTGTGGTCAAATTTGGCAAGTCTGCTATAACAAGCCAGAGATTTTAACCAGGGCTTAGAAACAACATCTTTTCCATTCGTTTCCGGATTTGCTTTTCAAATTGTAACGGTTTAGAGTTAAATTAAAGAATGGTCAATGATGTTCCTTTTTTAAAAATGAGAGTAGTTTTTTTATGTTTTTAATGCTTTTATTCAGCAAGAGTGCATTACACTGTTCTAAAGTGACCGTAAAGACATATGTTACCCTGGACCACAAAACCAGTCTTAAGTCTCTGGGAAATATTTGTAGCAATAGCCAAAAATACATTGTATGGGTCAAAATTATCGATTTTTCTTTTATGCCAAAAATCATTAGGATATTAAGTAAAGATCATGTTCCATGAAGATATTTTGTAAATTTCTTACCATAAATGTATCAACTTAATTTTTGATTAGTAATATGCATTGCTAAGAACTTCATTTGGACAACTTTAAAGGCGATTTTCTCAATATTTTGAATTTTTTGCACCCTCAGATTCCAGATTTTCAAATAGTTGTATCTCGGCCAAATTTTGTCCGATCCTAACAAACCATACATCAATGGAAAGCTTATTTATTCAGCTTTCAGATGATGTATAAATCTCAATTTGGAAAAATTGACACTTAAGACTGATTTTGTGGTCTAGGGACACATATATTAATTAACATTATGATGTTATGAAATATTTCTTTTTCAAATGCTAATCTTTTTGACTTCATAATAATTCAAGAATACTGAAGAAAATGTGTTATAGCTTCCACAAAAAATAGTAAGCAGAACAGCTGTTTTCCGCATAGGTGATAGTGAGAAATGTTTCTTGAGTAGCAAATCAGCATATTAATTATAATTAATAATAATTTCTAAAGGATCATGTGACACTGAAGACTGGAGTAATGACTGCTGAAAATTCCGCTTTGCATCACAGGTCAAAATTACATTTTAAAATATATTAAATTGAAAACAGCTATTTTAAGTTGTATTAATATTTCACAATATTGTTGCTTTTACTGTATTTTTGATCAAATGATGCCATCTTGGTGATCATATGAAACTTCTTTCAAAAACAACCCCTGATGATGATAATGATGATTGATATTAATAGATAAAACATTACAAGTTACGTTATTCAAAATATTTAGTCAAAAAATCTTTGATCTTGCTTTAATGAAAAATTATCAGAACAAAATAATAACATTATTAGCTGATTTATGTTTTCTGTTACATTCTGCTAGTAACAGAAAGTGTGTGTAATTTCAGTGCTGTAATTTCATTGAAGTACACCTCACGTGAAAACCAGCTGTTGGTATTTTTCTGCCATTGCTTGTTCATGACACCCAAAGACTCATTCGTCTGGTGATGAAAGCGATTGATTAATACTCGAATTAAATGCTGAACACATCTTCGCACGCATATCGCTGAGATGTATTGGAGCGTTTAAGGTCTTGGCAGACAGGTTCCTCTGTGAGTCGGTAATGGGCGAGGAATGCCAGGAAAGCCGGAGTCCTCACCACTCCCCGCCCTCGCAGATAAAAGCGATGTGTCCCTGGTGGCCCAGAACATGATTTCAGCCCGTATGAGGTTTCAACAGCTTTCTCCATCTGGCTTCTGTGCAAACAGCGTTGCGCCCCTTCTCCAGTGTTTATCGATTGAACCGTTCACTCTTATCAGTCATCTGATCATGCTGCTTCTCTTAAACATCACAGTTCTACTTCAGAAAATCGCAGCAGTCAGTTGAGGACAAGACGAGAGAGAAACATAAAAGAACATCAGCAATTATCTCTAAATATGTCCTTTAGCAGAACTACTGTACGTCTGTCAAGTCCATCAATGTCTTTCTGAAGTTCCTCCTGGAACCGTCCTTGAAAAAACACGCAATATTATGAAAATGATGGTGGTTTCCGTGGCTCGCTTAGCTTGAGTATTTCTCCTCCTTGCGTGTCCACCTAACTTCAGATGACCTTTACAATCTGAGCATGTTGAAGTATAAGTACACATAAGTGCAGCCTCATCAGAAACCAGGAAATGACACGTTTTTTCCTCGTCCTGCTGTTTCTTGATGCACTGTATGTCTTCAGGGAGCTTGTTTATGGCATCTGAACCTCACAGACTGCTTTAAAGAAGCCTGAAATACAGCAACCAAAATGAATATGGTGATTAATTGTGTTTCTGAAGGATGATGTTGACCAGTAGCGGACATTTGAATGTCTCTTTGAACTGAAAGGCTTGCTTTTTTCTATCCAAACTAAAAAGGCAGCTCATAAGGTCTTTTTTTTATCTTGTGTGTGTGTCTGTGAATCAGAGCTTTGCTTGTTACCCTACGATGATGAAAGGAAGACGAAGCCTTCGTACATACATATTCAGGTCTCTCTGTAATGGATCTGTGCATGGATGCTTTAGCCGACACAAAAGCAAGGAATAGGCATGTGGAAAGCTATTTGTCAACGACAGCTGAACTGATCAGCCTGATTCCTGTGCATTTTAATGGCCTCCTCTCCACGTGCTGCTGCCTCTGTAGTGCGTACAAGGTACAGATTGCTTTATCATTTTAAATGAAACCTACTGATGTGAAGATATATTGCCCACAGCTGTCTCATAAATCTGTGAGATGGGATCATTTCTCTGAAGCCTGAAGAGTTTTATGAAGAGTTTTATGAAGAAATCTGAATAGTATTTGCTTGTGCAGAAATCGATGCCATAATGCCTAGGGTGTTTTTTTTTTCTTTTGAAAGTACATTGTCTAAATTTACATAAAAATTTTAAAAGTAATCTTTTGCAAATCTCAAAATGAATATTCATTTTTAATACTGTACATAATAATGTGATTCCTACATTCACTTATTGCATTTAAATCAACAGATTTTTTTTTTTAATTTGTTCATTTATTAATCAAACAATTAATCAATCAGAATCAGACAATATTGGGCAAATCTCAAAATAAATTTCCATTTTCATACTGTATATCACAATAATGTTGTGCCTAAATTCACTTGTTGCTTTTAATATGATTGATTTTTATTTATTATTTTTTTTAAATTATTTATTATTATTATTATTATTATTATTATTATTATTTTTAGAGCTATTTGGTTAGTTGGTTGATTGGTAAGTTATATTTTTTGTTATATTAGAGACAATTTAGGATATGTAATTGTTCATTTTCATGTTCCTCATTTTTAAATTTAGATTGTTGTCAAAATCAGTTGATGTGAATCTTTAACTTAAAAGTAATAAGTTAATAACATGCTTAGATGTAATCTTCAGCAAATATTAGGGATGTAACGATATTATCAATATCGAAATATCGCGATTAGCAAAACTCTCAATATTATCGTAGTGACATGATGATATGAAACGATATGCAAAAATTTTAACCTTATTTTAAGTTATTCTAAAAGGCATAAAAGGTCTTTAAAGTTGTGTTTTGGGCCATTATGCTTTGGCACAGTACAGTATCTGTCAAACAAACTAAAACCGAAAACACAGAATGGCTTAATCCCTTCATCAAGTCTGTTTTCGCTGCGCGTTTCGAAGCGTTTCAGCTCGTGAGCCGGTGTTTTCCGCGCCTCAGAACGGCTCCATTCACAGTGAATGAATGCAGTGAACTCGTTTATTCCACGTGCTGTGAGTTTAGCGTGTGTTTGGGAAAGCAACAGCTACCAGTTGCTTTATTTTCGCGGAAGATGATTACAGCATTTCACTAGATTTGTAGTGAGACGCGTTTTTGTAAGCCTGTTTTCCTTCAAAATAAAAGCTCTACTGCCGTTTCCGTCAAAATAAAAGCTTAAAAGTGCAGTACGAATTGCTGACAGCTAACTATGGAGGGATTTTCCAGACTGTTTTCAAAAGGAATTGCAAATTGTATTTTCAATTGCGTTTTCCACATGTGGGTGCAGAAATTGACATAATCCAAATGCAATTGCAAATCTTGTATTACAGTTTGCATTTTCGCTTTCGCGAACGCACAGAGACTGCCACATTTCAAATGAAAAAGCAAAGTCCATTTGCCACTGTATTTCCCATGTCTTCCGAGTTATGAGCCTGTCATATTTAAATAGCAATATTAATTACCACATTTGCCTTTTCACTTTCTCTGCGTCGTGCATGTGACCTGCCAAAACTCAAATGGAATCGCAAATCCTTTTGCATTTGAATTTCCGATGTCTTCACAGAAAACTGTCAATCAATGTGAGGGGGCTGGACTATACTAGGGGTCAGGAGGTGACATCACTCACAGACGATCGTGCTGAATGCTTTGATCAATGCAGGTAATCGGTAAAGGCTTTGCTAAAGGCAGCTGCCAATCAGTTCGTGCCTGCGTGAACGAACAGAAAACCTTCCTGGAACAATACGTTATTTTTTTTATAGTAATAATAATTATAACTAGATAGTAAAGTTTGGATACAAACTTTAAGTTGGCTTGAAAAAGCCTAGCCAGAAAGTTTGCAAAAGTTTTAAAAGATTGAAGTTT
>JAFVLL020011791.1:0-14028 GCA_021397915.2 Tor tambroides
ATGTAAAACTTTGCAGGATGTTTTCATTCACTTAGAGCTGTGTTACACACTGCATGAAAGGTAATTTTCAAAAATCCATAATAGGGGCACTTTAAATGATTTGTAGTAGCTTGTTAAAAAATGGATTGTTAAAATTGTCCTTGGTTGGTGAGGGCAGCGTTTACTGCTGACAAACACGGTGACACCCACACACATTCATACATACATTTATGCGCACTCACAACTTTATACTCTGCAAATAATAGTTATATTCAAATCAGAACAACCTGTGTCAAGCCACATGAATACTGATTATATACAAAACAGACCTCAAAGGGTCTGTCTGTATAATTTGGCATATGACTACTTCAGAATGCCATTACAGTTATGGAGGTATCAGTAAAAATTACTCTGTTCAACAGTAGGAATAGAGAGCCTGGTTAACTGAGTGTTAATTGTATTAGAGTTGCATCAGAAGAGAACAAGAACGAATCTGTTCATCTCCCAAATTGATATGACACTCTGATATGTTTTAATAAATCTCATTTCCAAATCCCACTTGTCCCTTTATTTTCTGGCTTCTGAAAAGGAGTGGTTGGAATATCTAGCCCACTTTTGGCATACTCCAGTAATATTAAAGTAAAACACACACTAGGGCAACTCTAAAGAGACCTTTTAATTGCTGCAGATGTGGTTACCAAGGAGATAAGGCACTGGAGATCAAACGAACCCTTCCAGAGGGAGAATCTGTTTTTATCTGTGAAGATATCAGACATGTATGTCACAGAAAGCAGACATAGAAATGTGAAGAGACAGAAAGAAGGCGTAAAAGAATGCGTTCAAGGTTATTGCATGTTATCTCTTCCTTTGCTCCCTTCAGTACAATTTACTCTGTATTTGAACTATTGCATGATAACACTCAACCTTTCTTGCACGCTGTATTTCTTTCAAAATCTCTATATTTTTTTATCCTCATGTACCCTTCTCTTAGCAGGGCAAATTGTTTTTAATAAATGAAATATTCAAAAGAAAAGAATCTATTTTATTCTATTTTATTTTCTATCTATGAGTCAGTTATTCTTCTTGAATTAAACAGGTGAATGCACATGCACGCACAATAAAAAGCTCATTCATATTCAAAAAATACACAATAAATACAATATAATTTATAAAAGGATGTAACCTCCCTTCTCTGCCCTGCCGTTTCTCCAGTGTTTAAGGTCAAGTTCAGAGAATCTGTGTTTCCCATTAAACGAAAAAACAAATCACATACAAAAAAAAAAAACTTTAAATATACAAAAAATACTTTTTCTTCTCTATCGCCATTTTTGTTTGAAACATAAAAATGCAAGTTACTTGCAGAGGTTTTTTACACTGGTTGTGCTTTGAATGCTTTTGGCCCTTGATTTGAATGACTTCAGCACATCTATGGCCACAGGACATCGCTGCTCTAGTGTGACCTTGGTCCACTCTTCTTCCAATCTCTTCCACAGTTCGGTGGTTTCTTGGCCATAACTTTGTCACCAAGGATTTTCCAGAGATTTTTAATCGGGTTAAGATCAGGACTCTGGCCATGTATCTGTATAGAGGCCCAACATCCCCCAAACCATGACACTTCCTCTTCCACCTTTCACTGAATTCTTTACGCACTTTAGGTTTAATCTTTCCCCAGTTTTACAACGAACATAACGTTTCCCATCGGACCCAAATTAATTAAACTTGCTTTCATCACTGAAGTGAACTTTGGACCAGTTCTCCTCTGTGCACATTACATGCTCTTTAGCAAAGGTTAGTCTAGACTTTTGATTCTTTCTGCTGATGAGAGGTTTGGTCACTGCAGAGTGGTCTTTCAGTCCAAATTCTCTTAAACGTCGAAACACTGTATGCTGAGACAGATCCTTACCCTGTTCAGCACTAAACTGGTGAGCAATTCCAGCTGCAGTGTTGAACTGATTGCCCATTGAGATTCTTCGCATTATCCTGTCCTCTTGTACATTTGTCTTTCGAGGACAACCAGCCTTTTTGGAGGACTTGAATGAGTTAGTGACAATGTAAAGATGCAATATACTAGAAATCACAGATTTGTAATGACCAACTTCTCTTGCTATGGCTGCTATTGGCCTTCATCTGGACAACCTGCTGCCATCTTGCTAAGTCAGTGATAATTGGAAAGTTAGGCTACGAGTTAAATAGCGTTCGTCAGATAATTAAGGAAATTAATTCGCACAAGGTGCCAGATTAACACCAATAACTGGGAGGTATCTGAAGTGTTCTCTAATTTTGAGCAGTGTTATTTTTCAAATATCTCATTTAAGTTTTTATACTGTGCTTCAGAATATATTTAACTCATGAAATATCCTTAAAAATTACACTTTTACCCCTGTTAGGATAACAAATAGGACTAAGTGTGACTTTGAAATTTAGGAAATTGTAGGTTGTTCTCTAATTTTGATCTCCACTGTATGTCCTGCTAGATATATACCTGAAAATATACCTATCTGAATCAAGCGGACAAGCTAGCTACCTATTAAGCAACTGAAATGTCTTATGCCAAGTTCACACTACAGGATTTTAGTGGTCACTCCTGTGTTTGTGATGATTGTGAAATTGTGATGATTTAAATAGTGAAAACCAAAGCAACAGATGGGACAAAAAAAAATCTGATGTCAAAAACGTCTTGCAGTATAAATGCAGAAAAGACCTGTCACAGCAACACTGACAAGCAAAAGGAAACAAACCAGCATTGTTTAGGTTCTGTTGTAATGCGTTTCTTTATTCTTCATTTAATATTACCTTTTTAAAGAAATGTTTACTTTATTGTTTACTTCCTTCCTTCCAATACCCATCTCCTCACTTGATGTCAGCAATTCTAGAAAATCTGATAATCTTCATGATGATACTCAGGGCTAATGGAAAAAATCCACAAGTCAAAAGAGCATGTATCAATGTCTCCTCTCCTCTCCTCTTTCTTTGCTACCAAGGTCACTTTCTATCACAAGATCAGCAACACTTCAGATACACTGCCAACTATTCACAACATTCTTCTCTCTCCTCCTCCTCCACCACCTCTCTCACTGTTCAAGGTTCAAGGTTCAAAGCGTTTATTGTCATGTGCACAGTGAGGAAAAACAAGTTTCCCTGTACAATGAAATTCTTTCTTTGCTGTCCACATTGAATGCCAAGACAAGTGCAAACTATGTAAAAAAATAAAAATAAAACAGATATACACATAAATAAGAATAGACATAATAAAGTACAGCTATGTTGCAGGAGTAGAAATAGACTATGTATATAGGAATATAGACTATGTACATCTGTATGTGCGAGTGTGCAATACTGATTGTGCAAAACAACAATATAGTGACGTGCAATATTAACATTAACGTGTCCACTTGTATCAGTAATATGTAGTATATCTCTGTGTGCGAGTGTGCAATATTGACTTATGTGCAAACAGTAGTACAGTGGCCTGTAGCAAATTGAGTGCAACTACATAATAATAATAGCAGCTTACATTAACAATGTGCAAATCAAGATGAAGATACTTGATATGAATAGCAGCAGTAACATTAACAAATGTGCAAATTGAGATGTAGCAGTTCAGTTCACATATTCTATGAGATATGTGAGACTAGTCTGTGTCCACTGGCTACCCGTTTAAAAGTCTAATGGCTGAGGGGAAGAAGGAGTTCTTTAATCTGGAAGTCCTGCATTTCACACTCCTGTACCTCCGTCCTGAGGGTAGGAGTGTAAACAGTCCGTGTTGTGGGTGGGTGGGGACCTTGAGGATGGAGGCAGCTCTCCTGTGGACTCTGCGATGGTAAATGGCCTGCAGAAAGGGCAGTGGAGTCCTGATGATCTTCTCCGCAGTCTTCACCACTCTCTGCAGATGTTTGCGGTCCCTCACTGTAGTGTTGCCATACCACATGGTGATGCAGCTGGTCAAGACGCTCTCAACAACACAGCTGTAGAAGTTGCTGTGGATCTTAGGTGACATGCCAAATTTCTTCAGCCTCCTTAGGAAGTACAGCTGCTGTTGTGCTTTCTTAACCAGCTGGGTGGTGTTGAGTGTCCAGGTGAGGTCCTCGCTGATGTGGACCCCCAAGTATTTAAAGCTGCTCACCCTCTCCACTTCAAGCTCTCGGATAAACAGCGGCTGGTGAGTTCTCCTCTCCTTCCTCATGTCCACTATCATCTCCTTTGTCTTGTCCGTGTTGAGGGTGAGGTTGTTGTCCTTACACCATGTCACAAGACTGGCCACCTCCCTCCTGTAGGCCGCTTCATCTCCACCAGTAATCCATCCTATCACTGCGGTGTCATCAGCGAACTTCACAATGATGTTGTCCTTGTGGGAGGCGACACAGTCATGTGTGAACAGTGTGTAAAGTATGGGACTGAGAACACACCCCTGTGGGGTGCCAATGTTTGTTATGATGGTGTCTGAGGTCCTATTTCCAATCCTGACAGACTGCGGTCTGCCAGTCAGGAAGTCTAGGAGCCAGTCACAGAGTGTGGGGTGTAGTCCAAGTGCAAACAGTTTGTGGGTGAGTTTATGGGGGATAACCGTGTTGAAGGCGGAACTGTAGTCGATAAAGAGCATCCTGATGTAGGTGTCCTTATCTTCCAGGTGAGAGAGAGAAATATGGAGAGCAGCAGCAGTGGCGTCTGAGGTGGACCTGTTGGTCCAGTATACATACTGCAGGGGGTCCAAAGTGTCTGGCATGCTGCTCTGAATGTGGGCCAGCACAACTCTCTCAAAACACTTTGTGATGATTGGAGTGAGTGCTACTGGCCTGTAGTCGTTCAGACAGGTCAGGGGGCTCTTCTTGGGAAAGGGGACGATGGTTGTGGTTTTGAAGCAGGTTGGGACAGTGCTTTGACTGAGGGAGAGGTTAAAGATGGAAGTGAGTACGTCAGCCAGCTCTGTAGCACAAGCTCTGAGGGCCCGCCCAGGGATGTTGTCTGGCCCTGCTGCCTTGCGGGGGTTGATCTTCCTCAGCGCTTTGTGTACCACAGCTGATGAGACAGTGGGGGGGTTTGGGTGGTTTGAGTGTGTGTGTGCCTCCTCTCTGTGTTGATGCTGGATGTCTCGAAGCAGGCATAGAAAGTGTTGAGATCATCCGGCAGGCTGTCTGAGGGGCTGATATTAGTGTTCGTGGTGGTTTTGTAGTCAGGGATGTGCTGCAGGCCTTGCCACATCCGTCCAGCATCGCCAGTAGAGTAGAAAATGTCCAGTTTATCCAGGGCTTCTGATTTGGGAACTTCCTGACTTGTATGGTGGGTACGATGTTATCAACACAAGTGCTAATGTACCCAGTCACATACTCAGCATAATCCTGTATGCTAACAGAAGAGTCCTCTTAAACACATCCCAGTCTGTCAGAGCAAAACAGTCCTGCAAGATGCCCTCAGTCTGTGGGGTCCAGAGTTTAACCTGTTTGGTGACAGGGTTTGTTTGTTTGAGTCTTTGTCTGTAGGCCGGGTACAAGAACAAAGAGATGTGGTCTGACTGTTTATAAGCAGTTGTTGATGTTGATGACCTTGCCACTTTTTCACTGATAAGGTGGAGACTATTATACCGTCAACATGCAGCTCACTATCCTAATTTTCTCTCTTCTTATGGAGACTGATATCTTCAAGTTCTCCCATCCCATCTAAAAAACAAAACAAAAAACACTCTCTCTCCTAATTTTCATGTCCAAAACATTCCAGAGTTGTTTAGTCAACTATGCTTTTTTTCTTACAAAACAAGCTTTTCAATTGCAACCTATCTGGCTTCAAAAGTGGATACCTTGCCTTGTTGTCTGCCGATGAATCAGCTGGCAAGAGTTAATTCCAAATCATCTGTCCTCATCCTCCTGGACTACCAAATTCTGCTGTCTTCACTGGTGTAACCTCACTGGGCATAGTCATAAAGGTGCACGGCTTCTCACTGCTACCAAGATAATACAAAGCTTTTCTTCAGTCTGGTCACCCTACCATCTTAGCTTGCAATCTCTGTTTGCCTTTCACACATAAGGGTCTGGATGCGAATATGCCACCTTCAGAAGAAAGTATTCCTTGTAATCATAGCCAACCCATCAATAAATCCACAGATGTCTATAGGGTTCTTCAAATCTAAAGTCAACTGAGGACATCCAGGAACTCAGGAGGAGTTCAGGAGATCCTCTATGACACCTGTCCGTTCTATATCAATAATGCACTAAACTGCTTTCCAAATCAATAATTTTCACATAAGGAACTAATTAAGCATAATCTCTTTACTCAGGTTCTCTTTGTTTTGTTGTATAATGTTATTAGTGGGCTTTCCCCCCATTTTCTTTAAACAACACACTAAAGAGCAAAATGAAAAAAGGGGAAAGAGAGGAGGAATTGAGATCTGGATATTACCAAACAGACTCAAACCTGGATCCCTTGAGCCAACAGCTCATGCATGTTGTGAGCATGTGTACAACCCACTGAGATACAGCTCTGACAGAATCTCTTTGTTTAAAAAAAATTTGAATTTGGACATATACAACCATTTAGTAGTCTCTCTCTCTCCCTCACTCACTCACTCACTCACTCACTCACTTTGTCCTCTTTTTTTCTGCCCTTCCCCTTTTACCTCAAATGTACAGTACAGTAGCCTTGCAGTTGGAATTGATATGCATTTCATATGATCTGACTGTATAATATGAGCTACCACATTTTTATCCTTTACTATTTTTTTGAAGCATCAAATGTGTGAGATTTCTGTTGTAATTTGTAACTACTGTACGTTTTGGTGACAAATTTTGGTAGCTAATACATAAATTTACATTTTCGTACAATCTTCTTACGCTCCACTTCTGGTTCGATTTAGTGGTGGGGTTGTGATGGACCTTCATGCTATTTTTTTCTAAAAATCCAAACAAATTCATACAAAATTGCTACTGTCTAATACAGTTTTGATTTCTCATGAGTTGGGTTGTATGGCTTAGTTGTTACAAAGCCATTTTTGGACTATTTAACAAGCAAGGTTTACATAGACACAATCCTTTGAATGTGGCTGTCATTGGAATAACACTGTCCTTACCTCCCCCTCACATGAACATACATAGACCTTTAGCCATGGTAGCTGTGGAGGAGGGGCATGGTTGCCACCAACCTAAAAGAGCTCTTTTCATCCGAGACTCATTAGAATTAGAGAATATGTAGTTACAGGGAATCAGCAGTGTGTGTACAGTAACAAGACCAAGATGAATCAGAAGACTTTATATGTCTGACTCCTTCAAATTAAGCACAATTAATGTTAGACCTCCTCAGAGAGACTTCAAAAGCAGGTATGGATTTACACAATGAGGGGGAAGTTGTCTAAATATTGTCATCAAAATATGTGTGTGCAATAAATCAGTTTCTTTTTAAATTCTGCACTATTTGTTTTACTGTTAGTTAAAAGGGCTTTCTCTGAATACATGCAAGTAGTCATTCTAAGAAAGCTGATATACTCAAATGGCAGAAAAAAAAGAAAACAAATGCTGCACCTCCTTCACTACATACAAAAACATTTAATTATACTTGGTTAATTTATTTGCTGTTCTGAGTTCATTAAAAATCCTAACAGAACAGAGGAGTTATGTTGGTGAATATTACCAATAGCAAATAAGGCACAGGAGAGAGAGAGATGTTATTTGTAAGGCTAAGATAGCTATTTCCTTTTTTCCATTTTTGTTTGCCTATTATAGTTTCCAGAGATAACAAAATGGATTCAGTGATTCTGGGTGAGATTTGAGGTTCAAACTGAGAGTCGTGCAGTACTATTGTCATGTGGGTTTGAATGCATGCGGTGTGAAAGCTGTAATATAAAGACTGATATCCAAGGGGATAAAATTAGTTCGAAATGACCTCAGATTACACTCTGATATCTGCATGGATTTTACATACACGGGCACTTTGAAAAATTAAAACATGTTGATCGATACTTTGATATATGACCTGTATATTGATCCAAAATGGAACAAGGGGAATATTAAATCAATTGTATGTGCATCTGAATTAGAAGCAGCATATTGAATTGTAAAACAGACATGTTCTCTCTCTCTCTCTCTCTCTCTCTGTCTGTCTATGTGTGTGTGTGTGTGTGTGTGTGTGTGTGTGTGTGTGTGACATAGATGCTCAGCTGGGCATTAACTCCATCTGTTCTCTCTGAGTGCCTTCCTCTTTCTGGGCAGTTGGACTTCATATACATTCGTTAGAAGTGTGTGTGTGCATGTGTGTCACTTTAGTGAAATGGGGGAGGGGCATACATTAGGTTTAATGTTAACATATTGAAATGTAAAGACAAAAGGACACAGCTGTAGATTTATAATTCAAGGTTCACCATAGAAAATAAGGTACCCACAATTTTTATCTTTTAAATTTTATTTGGCATAATTCAATATCTGGTTGATTCTCCTGATTGATAAAGCTGCTCTTCAGTGCCACTTCTACAGTATTGTTAAACTAGCTGCCATTTTAAGACAGAATTATCAGTATAACTAGCTTCTGGTTGATGATTGAACAGTACAAACTGTTACATAAGATCTGATAGTTTATGCACACATTGTAAAGGTCTTAACAATTGTGTGACTGATGATTATCACCCGTGAGGTTGATAGGAAGAATATTATTTGACAGGTGCAGACATGTCAACTTAACTTTATAGCATTAAATTAAATTAAACACTGGTATTCATGTACACTGCATTCAGTTCATCAAGCAGCTACTGTAATTTTCCCTAATTCAAACAGTACACAATGTTTATCCAGCAATTTTACAAAATAAATGCACATACTGGTGGTTGTTTACATCGCTAAGCCCCGCCCCGAGCCTGTTCTGACACGTGTCAATCAATCGGAGCCGTGATATAGATGACGTGCGGTGACGTCACGCTCAGAGCCGGGGGGAAGGTGGACGGACAGAATGGCGACCCAGTGCCGGAGCTCCAAATGCACGGCCGAAAGAAAAGGATTCCGGCGGGAACTCGACTCATGGCGACACAAACTCATCCACTGTGTCGGTAAGATTAAATCACCCCGTGCTCGGAAAAGCCTTATTTGCGTAGTTTCATAAGCGTACATATCGCACCATCCGCTCAGTCTCGCGCTCGGTTTCTTTCTCTCCCGGTTCTCGCGGAGCTCCCTCCCCCAGCCGCTGCTGCTAGCTCTCGGAGTTGCTAAGCGAGTGTGTGTCAAGTTCAAAAATAACATTTACATAGAGCCCTCGTCCGCGCGAGTCTTAGGTAGCTTTTGTAGCTAACAGAAAAAACGGACAAGCGGGCTCTGCCAGCTCCATTTTCTTTGTCCCTACTTCTTGATTCCTCGATAACCGAGTTAGCTTTGCACTCACTGACCCTTTCTGCACCGAATACCGATGTACAAACGACCGTGTTATTGTATTATAATAATAGAGCATCATTAGGGTCCGGCTTTTGAATCTCTTGCGTGAATAATTTGGTCATTTGCACCATTTCTCTAGATTGTTGTCGAGATGTCCAAAAGTAGTAGAGTTTTGAGAAGTCATTAGAGAATGTTTCTTATGTAAATTACTGAACGCTTGCTGTGGGTTTTTGATGTTTTGAAAACGGGTAGTTGAATAGATAGCCAGCTTACTCTTTTAAATGTGGTATAAGATTGGTGTTAACACTTCTTTAGCAGAGTTCACGGTGTTCAGCGTAAATCCAGATATTCACATGACTAACGTTTACTGCATAAACGGATCACTAAATAACCTCCGGTTTGTTGTGAAACTGTTGACATGCATTTGACACATTGCTGTAAACGGTACTATATATTGAATTTGTGCAAATTATAATATTTTGTTAAAATTGTTTGCACTACAGAAGAGTATAATTGAGCAATAGCATGTCAGTTTAATAGATAATGATTTGTTGTATGGTTTTAAGGGTTGAATACAGTCAAGAAGGTCAAGGCCTCTGAGGTTTTTAAGGTAAATAATTACAGAGATTTGGCGTGTTTAAAACTAGCTATTTTTCATGATAGGATGGTTCATCACACATGTCTAAAATGTCTTGCATCATAAATTATGGCATTTGTGGCTTTAATGCTTTGGAGAAGAAAAAAACTCATGCAACTCATGCTAAATATATTGAATAATATAAAAATATTTGCAGAATGTGACAATCTTGGGTGAGCTTTTGTATTTATTTTTTATTTTTTTCTAAGAACATAATGTGAATGTAGCTGTGAAGGGCATCATTCATGCATACCATGCAGCAGCACTGCAAATATTAGATTTTCTCACTTTTATATAAATAAACTATAATAATATTTATACTTTTATCATAACATCATATCTGATATTTTGTTACATAGGCCTATACTTGGCTTGCAGCTAATGTTTTGTGTGCAGTGAGTATTTGTTTCGCTGTTAGAGAATTTGATAGAATTATGTATTGCATGCAAAATTAATTTGTGTTAGCCAATATTGTAAACAAGAAACAGTTTACATTTGTATTTGTTCAAATAAAGCATAGGCCTTTTAAAAAAAAAACATCAGCCACCACTTGCTGGCAGTGAAGGGTTGTGACTGATCTGTGTATGTTGTTTAAGATATGAATGTGTTTACGATAATGTATTTTTTTCTAGGGCACTTTTTACTCTCTGGTATTTTTTTTTTTTACAAATGACTAATTTTTTTTGTTTGCAGGGTTTGAAAGTATACTGGAGGGAATATATGGACCAAGGCTGCTGCAAGATCTCAATATATTTGATGGTGCGTTTTATTATGTGTGTGGTAATATTCATCCGTGCTTGGTATTAGAAAATACAGCTTACCATTTTTGACGCTGATGGTTATTGATATGATTCTCCCTCAGAGTGTGAACCAGAGGCTGTGGATGACTGGTCCATGAATGAAAACTGCTCTTTTTGCAACCTGCAGATAGAGAAACTGAATGTAAGTCAACCCTCAAAAGCCACAGAAAAGGTGTGCTTATTTTGGGCTGTTTGCTGGCAAAAAAAGTCTTGCTTTGACATTTGTATAGAACAAACAGTTGTGTGATTAGCAGCTGTTGTTCTGAGTGTTTGTTAATGCAGTCTCTTTATAATATATGGTTAAACAAGGTGCAAGCACATGCCATGCAATTAATTATAATTAAGGACAACTCAAGCCTGTGAGACTATAGTCAACACTTGTATGGGCTATATGTGACAGAGGTCAGTAACTGACAATTACTTTTTGTGACCTAGGACCATCCTGCTGTGGCCATGCCTGGCTCGCCACCCCCTGCTGAAACCCCCCCACCTCAGGGCCTGTCCACCTCTGATAAACTCCAGTGCCAAGCAGACCGATTCCTCAATGCTATATTTCGTAAGAAGGGTGAGAAATACATTTTTATTTCCTTTATCCATAGGGAGTGAAGTCATTGCGACAGCTATAAATAAATAAAATGCAGCTGACCATAAAACTTTCCACAAGAATACTCTATTTGCTAACAAAAAATAAATTAATTAATATATAATAATAATAATAATAATAATAATAAATGTAAATGTTTGGCTTCAGTTTTTTAATTAGAAAAAAGATAATTATAGATCATAAATAGAAACAAAAGCACAAAATAAGTGTCAGCTGGTCAGAGGTAGAATGGTAAGGTACTTGTAAGGTACTCATTAGTGCTGTGTTCGATACATCGATACGACGATGTATCGTCACAGAGATACAGCTGGCCCTGGATTGATATTGTGGCACGTGTGCAGCAGTGGACCGCACTTAATGTGAATACAAGAACACCGTTTAAAATTTTTAATGATAATGTTTAATCTGGCCGTAGAGGAACACTACTGGGTTGCCTGATATAAAGAGACGTAATCCCCGAAACAGAGCTTCCCACAATTGCGCAATACAGAAATATCTGAGTGTGTTACTTATCTTTGTCAACCTGGCAACCATGTGTACTCGCGCTCTCTCCACTGTGGAGAAATGCTCTTGCTTTCTGAAAACACCGGCTAGCTTGCAGTTTAGCGATCTCCACTTCAATATTCTATTCTCAGAAAAGTGTAATTCATCAAGTGTTCACATATGAGAGAGAGAAGGAGAGAGAGAAAGAGAGAGAGAGAGATGCTGTGTATGTATGAATTACCACTGTAACAGTAAAGCTGTTGCTTAAATTCCTTTAGAAACAATGATGTTACCAGCTCCTTGTTGAGAAAGATAGTGTAGCTCTTGAGCGATTAAGCTATTTTATTGATAAAATTGCGGGGCAGCACTAAAATGTTGTTGCTGAATGTCTGTGTGCGGCTGCAACGTGTGAGTGACTGAGCGTGTGTGTGTGTGTGCGTTAGATACAGTGAAGACAGCGCATTAGTTTAGAAGTCTTCTAATTTTTATTTTTTAAATGTAGAGAGTGCGTTAATTTGTGCAATGATAACCTACTAGCAATGTTAAGATGATTTTTTAAATATATTAATATGAGTACATTACAATATAAATGTACTAGAACGAGTACATTATTATTTATGGGCTTAAGAACAAGATGCAAGCAATCAGAATATTTTACCTGGTGGGGAGTGTCCAATGTAAACATGAAACATATGCCATTACCTACAGTATATTGTACTGTGGTACAGTTATGGAGGCCCTTCATAATGCAGAGGTCAACTGCCTGATATGCCTATAGTTAGCAATAGCCCTATAGTATGCAGTGTTTAATAAACAGCTGTTTTACTACATTCTTCTGAGGGGAAATTTAGTGCAGTATCGTATCGTTGCCTCTGTATCGTGATGCGTATCGTGACTTTGCTGGTGATACACAGCACTAGTACTCATTATTGTAATCTCATTACTTTTCATGTTCTTAAAAGGAATAAAACTCAGGGTAAATTTGAAGTCTGACAATAAATATAGTATATATTAAAATACATATTTCTGTAAATATAATTGAGCTCCTTTCTGATGCGCTCCATCATGCACCCGCATCGCAAGTCTAAGTTTAACCATGACTCGATTGCTTATTAAAAAAATAAATAAATAAATAATTGTTTGCGAAACAAACAAGCGCATTGATTACAGTTCATTATATTTACATAATGTCAAATAGTTACATAATGAGTCCGATTGCCTAAAGCTTCCAATGAGGCTGATCACACAGGACAAAGCTCAAATCATAAATTAATCTAAGTTAGAGATCCATAAACTTAATATGTTTGTTCAAATAACAACATTACACAACAGCTAAATTTAAGAGAGAATTCCACTAAACGCTTATAAATCTTAACCTATTCGTTCACACTGCTGCCGCTTCACAGAGATAAACAAACATTGTCTTCTGCTGCGCTTTGTTCCTGTAGTCGACAGTGCCCTCTAGCGTGTTTGAAGAAAGACGCACGGATGCAGACATGAGACAGCAAAGCCTACGCTGTGCAATAGCTAAAGATGTCACTCCAAATGTGTATTTGTGAAGCTTTGTTTTTTCGCCGAAATATATCATCCATATCCTTTGTTAGAACTGAGATTAATCGCGGTACAAATGCGTATCGAACCAAGGGTGGAGAATGGTATGGTTCGGACTTTTACCTGAGACCCATTGTACCGCTAGTATAAGGCCCTGTTTACACTGAAACGAAAACGATTCTCGTCTACACTGGCGTTTTCACTGCGTTACAGAAACTATCTCCGTCCACACTACACAACCGAAAACGCATGTCACATGACCATTCATGCAGGTACAACCATAGGCATATATATTAGGGATGGGCATTTCAAGCAAAAGTAATATTCGAAAATCGCTGGGAATTATTCAATTATTATTCGATTATTCGAAAATAGCACCCCTTCCCTGTATGCATGCACGCACGTCACGTTATAGTGTTACACACCCATAAACAGAGAGAGAAAAAGAGAGACCAGTCACGCTTTTAATCTGTATGATAACAAACTGTTTTATTTATTTAAAGATAGGTTATCTTAACTCAAGCCATATAATGATTGTAACATGCTGAAACATATTAATATAATAAACGCAACAGAATGACAGCACTTATTAACATAGCAGTCCATCCGTTAGCATAAATCAACTGCTCATAAGGT
>JAFVLL020011791.1:14128-47056 GCA_021397915.2 Tor tambroides
CTCTCTCTCTCTCTCTCTCTCTCTCTCTCTCTCTCTCTCTCTCTCTCTCGCACACACACACACACACACACACACACACACACACACTAACCTGTCCAGTGTCCACAGTTTTATTCCTTAAGATTCTGGAATGCTGAGCTGTGTTTCTCTCAGATTACCCTAATTACTCTTAAACTCTTTTCATTATTCATGTGTCCTCCTTAATTATTCATGATTTAACATTAAAGTCCATGCCCCCTGTATTCAGCCTATTAGCAAGATATTCCCTCAGGGGGTCTGTATGTGCTTTTGTGTGTGTGTGTGTGTGTGTGTGTGTGTGTGTGTGTGTTTATAGATCAAACATCTACAGAAAATTCTAGTTAAACATATAACATCAGATGGCAAAATAAATCAAATGAATTTGATAAACACTCATTTGCGGTAACAAGGCTGAAAACAATTGAAGTTGGCAGCTTTATTGGAAGCATCTGATATCTCACTCTTCACACACACACACACACACACACACACACACACACACCTAAGCATGCCTGGGTAATATATTAGAATAGCAGTTTTCATTTTAAGTAGAATAAGGTCTGTGGTTAATATTACATTAATAGACCTTTGTTCTACAACATAAATTGTCATAATTCAAACATGATTTTTGAAGCTGCAACTTTTGAATATGCAATTTTCTAACAAGTTTCTATATGAGGACTACAACAGTTGCCTGATTCGTCAAGCACACACTTTCGGCAACTACCATCAACTTCTTCAGACTGTAAATTGGGGGAAAATGGGGCAAAAGTCGTGTAGTGTATTCCAGCCTTAAAAATATACATGAAAAATATAATTCTACCTTCTGTTCATTTAGTGAAAAACAATGTGGAAAGCATTGCTTGTTTGTAACTAGATTTTACAGCATCTTACTTCTTTCCTTAAACATTTTGCACCTGCTTGATAATAGTTGCAATGTGGTTGAAAATGTTGGCTCCTCTAGATAAAATCACCCAAGCCATTTCAGATCAAATATATAAATATTAAAATACATAATTTATTTCGACCTACTCGCAAATACACACATATACACTTAAAGTAAATCTGACATGCAAAATTATTAGTTTATAGTACTTACATTTTTCACATTCTGTCTGTTCTTATCTGGGTGCAGCACACACATTTGACAGGCCAGTAGGATCAGCGTGCATAAACACAAACTGAGGAATTCTCAATGTCTGAGCTCACCGCAGAGTACAGGTCCTCAGGGAAGGCCTTATCTTATCCATATCTGAACAGAATTTCTACAGTTTACAGTCAAGTTAATCTCCCCAGAATGCAGAAGGAGAGACAACTAAGAGAAAAAGTCATTTAAAGGCTAATCTATACCTTAATGGAACATATAAGCAATCAATATGAAGAGTGCTAATATCTCAGTCTCCATCAATTTCATTTTCAGGTGAGACTTACAATCTCCTCCAAGACTGCACCCCTAAATGAGAAATACTGAATCTTTATTGTTTTCTATACAGTAGATATTTGCAAAACAGTTTAAAACCATGCACAAACAGTGGAATCATGCTGCTTTTTTATATGAGGGGGACCCAGTCCAGTCATTTGGTTCGCTATAAAAGTCCCGCAAAGAAATTATGAAGAAAAGGTGGTAACACTTTATTTTACGGTTATATCTATTAGTTGCTTATTAGCATGCATATTACTAGAATATTAGCCATGTATTAGTGCTAATTAAGCACATATTAGTGCCTTATTCTACATGACCTTATTCTACATCCCTAATCCTACCCAATACCTAAACTTAACAACTACCTTACTAACTATTAATAAGCAGCAAATTAAGAATTTATTGAGGGAAAAGTTGTAGTTAATAGTTAACAAGTGTTACCTATTCTAAAGTGTGACCGAAAAGGTTTACTACTTAGCAGTTACTTTTAATGTGTAAGACAGAATAATTTTGTGGTAGGTAGAGAGGTTAAAGTTCCATTCTATAGTTTTGTGTTTTTTAAAAACCAAGCAAATTTGCAACTGAATGACAGCCAGTAATTACAATGTATTTTTAGTTGTCTGGGAAAAGCAGCTTTAACATTTTGTTCCATGGGAAAAAATAATGAGACATGAGAATGTAGATGATTACAAAATTTTAAGTAATTTATTTGTGGAAGGTGTAACACAGTTCCAACTCAGTGAAACATCTGAAACACACAGTGACTAACAGTCAAACACTGATATACAACAGAGAAAGAGAGATAAACAATACATGGACATCACTTCTTCACTCATATGATCGAGATACTCCTAAACTCTCTTTCATGTCATGGGATCTGCTCTGCTTTTTCTTTTCCCCAGCCCTCCTCCTATCTCTTGTTTTCTAGCCACCTCATGCTGTGGTCAAATTCCAGAGACTCAATTAACCTTCAGAGACCCAAGCATTTATATTGATTGCATTATTTTCCACCTTTAAACTTGTTTTTAAGCCAATGCTATAAAACATGACTTTCTTCCCATCAAGCTAGAAGACTGAAATTTAGATATGTCTGAGAGCAGCCTTCTTACACTCGATCCTGAAATATTTCTGCTTCTCGCTGATCCCCTTTAAATTATTTTAAAATGTGTATTAGTGGTACAGTTGCACTGAATTGTATATAGCCTTCTTAGTACACAAGAAGTTTGAAGCCTTTTTATGTTCATCTCAGAGCAGCTCTCTAACATGATATAAAGTGTAATTAGGCTACACCAAAATGATTTGAAATAGTTTATCAATGATTTATTGAATGGGCCAAGGGGTCATTGTTTGGCTTGTTAGCATAGTCCTGCTGCTGTTAGAGGGGTTTGGCTGCAGCAAGCAAAATTTTCTTTTTTGCTTTTTTGGGGGGGGGGGTGTAGTAAACATTAAATTGATCAAAAGACTTTTGCATTGTTATGAAAAATTAATTTAAAATAGATGCTTTTTTAACTTTCTGTTCATCAAAGTATCCTGAAAAGGTATAAGAATTTGAACAAACATGTTAAGCAGCGCAAATATTTTCAACTTTCAACAAGAAATGTTTCTTGAGCACCAAAGCTGAAATTTCAGCTTTGCCATTACAGGAATACATTCTTAAATATATTAGTTATTTTAAATTGTAATAATATGTCACAATATTACTGTTTTACTGTAATTTTGAATAAATAAACACAGCCTTTGTCAGAGATTTCGGTAACACTTTAGAATAGGGAACACTTATTCGCAAGTCTCATGGCATTTACGAACCTGGGTGCACTTTTTAGGGAGACACGAAATACGTACCAATAACTACATATTACTGCAGTTTCAGTTTCCAAAAGACACAAACACTAGAGGCAGTAAAACTCCGACACCTTTTACTCCTTTTCACACAAATTTACAGAGTTTTGATTAATAAAGCGTATTTTTCGCACAATTACTTTAAGAATATCATGTTACAACTTCAAAACAATATTAATATGCTGGGAGATTTGAAAACTGATGCTTTGGAATGTTAGCATCGCACATATCCAGCATCGTATCTATAGGTTTTCATAGACGGTAGTACGGAGTCGTACTTAGGAGGCCAGGAGTTCTGGTTCGAATCCCGTGTAACTACGGTTCGACAGAACACTTCAAATCTACATACAAGGAAGTTGAAATGGCACGGATGCATCAACAAATACGTATTTATACCAGTTTTGCATTTGTTAACACTATCGGGTAGGTTTAGGGTTGGGTTTAGTGTAGGGCATATTTCCAACACAATAGAGCATTAACGTTTAGGGACAGACCCCAAATATTTGAATTCTGAACCGCTGCAATATGTAGGCTACCTGTATCAACATAATAAAAACACAGCAATACGTACCTATATCAACATAATAAAAACACAGCAATATGTACCTATATCAACATAATTAAAAATGTGCCAGGGTTCACGTATTTAACGTGTGTTTTAGCGCCACTCAGTGGACATTTCTCTTTGAAACTGCGGCGAAACGTGCAGTAAGGTACGTAAAACGGTGTCGCACAGAAAGTGCACAGAGGTACGTATTTTTATGAGACCAGGTTGCTTATTCACTATTAACTACGACTTTTCCTTCAATAAATTCCTAATTTGCTGCTTATTAATAGTTAGTAAGGTAGTTGTTAAATTTAGGTATTGGGTAGGATTAGGGATGTAGAATAAGGTCATGTATATTAAGGCATTAATATGTGCTTAATTACTACTAATAAATGGCTAATATTCTAGTAATATGCATGCTAATAAGCAACTAGTTAAGAGACCTTTCAAAAACATAAAAAAAACTTAGTGCCCCAAACTTTTAAAGGGCAGTTACTAAATTTGATCCAAAGCAGCCAGCAGTATAGTGTTAGTAGGCAGCGACCATGTTGTGTGACTTCCAAACTGTAAATATTTTCTAGCCAAATGTATTGCTACATTTCAGAACATTAGCTGCTGTTGTATTGTGTTGTTTTATCCCATATTTTATGAAATATAAATATTATTTAATTGCTTCAAACAAGTAATGCAGTTTTCCAACAGTGAGTGGCTGGGGATTAAAAGTGAATTTATAAAACATACACACTCATATAACAAGCCGTTAATGGTTCTTGTTCTGGGAACAACGGCCCTGAATACTTCTAACAAGGGCTTAAATTCTTCAAACTCAAAGCCATGTCATATTAGTTTTAGATATTTTCCTTCTAAAACCACCTCACACACTCCAACACAGGCATTGGACTTAATGGTTTTTGTTCGTGCCTACTGGGTCTGTGGTTAGCCACAAGCCAATCAACGAATCAATGTAGTGTTGCCTCATAAGACAGACTGACAGACAGACACACTCACACACACACGCACTATTTTAACTGCACTGCTCAAGATAGCACAGACACAATGATTACTAATGTATACATGTATGAATTACACAATGTATATTGAAAATATTCAGAATAAATTATTGTTAATATATTACAACATATTGAATAACACGTAAGGAATTGTTGCTTTTCATATAGTATGTTGAAAAATATGTGACAGTATATTTTTATCATAACATGTAATTTTATATGCAGTAAAAGACTTCAAATTATATAGATGTACATGTGATAAAATTAATTTATTTGGGAACTTGTATGTGCAATATATACAATTACGAGGAAAATATATATTGTGACATACATGCATTTATTTTAATATTTGTAATATTTATTTTTACAGTAAATGTTTTTTTCCTATACACCATCACACATTTTCATATGTTAAATGTGTAATATGCAGACAATAAAGTCAGATAAAAGCTTATAATATACGTTCAGCTTTATACAATAATGTACATTAAGTCAGGAAAAAGAAATTAATTAATTGAGCATTTCCATAAAACTATTGCATTTTTCATTATATCATGCATATATTGCAGTATCCTGAAAAATGTAAAAACTAGTCTCCCATATGAAAAATTATTATTTACAGTTTTTTTCAACTGCTTACACACATTTTCAAAACTTTGCCTCTTTATTTCAAAACTTTACACACAGATCCAAGACTTGCACACACAAAATGCAAAATGCCTCACAACACTTGCAAAATGAAGCACTGCATTCAAAATATCACAAACACATCTCAAAAGCAAACATTTGCAAACACCTTTGCCATAATATTAATTCCTGTTACATTTTTGTGTGTTACATTGAGAATTGTGTGTTGTGTTTTGCAAAAAGTGTTTTATGAAATTGAAAACTTTATGGCAAACTCAGTCAAAGGCTGAGAATTAATGTATGGATTTGCAGATTTGGTGTGTGCTTCTGCTGTTTGAGTGTCAGCTTTCAGAAATTGTGTGACAAGTAAAGATTTTGTATGTAAGCAGCTGAAAAAAAAAAAATTAATTTATTCCCAAACATTTCCCATGTGCATTCTTATTGAACATCCTAAATAAAAATATACACAAATACAACATTACAAATTCATATACAGATATACACATAAAGATTGGCTTACATTTATTAAAAACATATGGCATAAAATAGCTTTAATCAAAATCCAGCTTCTGTAATTCTGTCTCTGTCACACACACAAAAACCTAAACTATATCATTTCCATATTTATACCTTAAGAGTTTGAATCAAACATGTTGTTTTTTTCTGTCTCTCTTTCTTTACTCGTGAAATAAAAACAACCTTTTGAAAATCAAAGGCAAAGTCGCTGCAGTTTGTCTGCTTAGTTTCAGCAATTATTGAGGAAAGATACACACCTTTTTTTGATACACACCTGCAGCTTGGATCCAATAAATGTCTAATTTTGATTAATGAGATATTCAAATGGTTCTGAGTTTTGGATCTGTAGCTAAATGCATATAATTGGCACATCCATCATTAGCTTCAAGAGCATTATTTAAAACAATGATCTTTCACAGTGCTTTGTATATGTGTCCCCTATGTCCTGTTTGCATACCGTGAGCTTAAATGAAGTTGATCGAATGTGACCACAGGGTCAGGGCCATAGGAGGCCAGCAAGTGCATGTGTGTGAACCTGCACGTATGTGCGCATGGATTCATTTCGACATACCAGAAATTTAAATGATCATTTATTTTCTGATTCCTCATACACACATGGGAATACACACATGCAGAGATCTCTTAACCTTGTTAGGTGACCACACGTAAGAGAAGCTGAACATCATGGGCTTAACTGAGGAGTTTAGATCGTTGTCGCCATCTAGTGGATATTAGGAGCTCTTATCAGTCTAATTTTTTTTTTTTTTTTTTTTTTTTTTTGGGGGGGGTAAAGAGGGCCCCTTTTAAATCTGTTCTGGTGGTTTCTGGTCCTCAGTCTTCATGCTATTATGAGCTAAAGTGGCATAAACTACGTCATACGACAATTTAGAGACATAGATAAATTTTCATGAATGGGACTGTGCTATTGCTTAAATATGAAATTACATATGCTATATGTTACCCTTCTGATGGTTAACATGATTTTGCTGGACTGTGCTGGTCATTTATGGTCATTAACTGGTCCAAAATGATTTAAATGATGGATTACCAGCTGGTATTAACAAGGCAGACTTTGATAAAGATGATTAGAGCTGAAAGACCACAATGGACCAGTAACAAACCAGCTACCATGTTCCAAAAGCCTGACCATGATATGCCGTGTTTTTCCAACTAGGATATAGATCTAATTTAACCAAATTCTAAATTTCTACTACCTTTCATAGCAGAAAACGGTTCTAAAATTTTTGTAGCATTTAAATTGCAGCAACACAGTTGCTTTATCATTTTTAAATCACTGTTAAACTTCTTCTGAACATCTGTCCTACTTATACGTGAAAAAACCCCGCTGTTTAGGCGAAATGCAGAGCCTATGTGCATTTAAATGTCTATTATAATCACACTGAAATGACATTAAACACTGTGTAGGTAAATTTACATTTAAGTGATCACAAAAATCCCAAAGAATATAAACATCCATCACAAATCTATCCAAAACAGTTCCAATTTTGCATAGTTCACCCTAAATGTCAAAATATATTACATAGAGAAATATTGAACCTATCAAATTAATTAGAGTCTTCAGTCTGAACATGCATGAAATTTCTGTTTATGAAAAAAAATCACTCTAATAATTATAAAATTAAACCCTTAAAACAGAAGAAAAATATTTCCTTAAACCAATAAAACTTGGAAACACAACATTCAGTCTTTTCAGATCTAATTTACTTGCAATTACTGTGTGTTTTTGGGTAAGGTTCTAGATTTGAGTTTTGTGTTTGTGTGTGTGAGCGGACTTGGATCATGTTCCTGAAACCAGTATGGCTTGTTTAATTTGCGGAATTTGTAAATTAGTGTGTAAACAGAGGCCCAGTTTAGAGAGCTAGGCCCAATTTGAGGGAGGAGGGGGTGAGGAGCAACTGAAATGCAAGGAGTTTGTAGTCTGAAAGCTTTTCCTCAGACAACTCAGTTACTTTCACTAGGTCAAGACAGGACAGGACAAGTCTCTGCAAACATGACACACACAAGTCATGCATTAATCATGGAAGATCCATTCAAGAGACAGTCACTGCCTGAGAATAAGAGTGAGACAAGGAGAGAGGGGAAGATGATTCAATGCATTAAAAAAAACTACAGAGACAGATGGGTATGTAATCAGGTTTCTCAGCTGTGTATTCAAATATGTGTTCATTTGTGTGTATAAGTTATGCATTTGTCATTCAAACAAGAAAGAAAGAAATAATGAAAACACACACAATGCTACTGGTTTTGGTCACCTCACCAAACAACTTAACACAAACCAGGTGCCTGTGTCACTTGTTCTTTCTCTCTCAGTGGCACCTTTAACCCAAAACATCTGTTTGCAGTCTCATTTTGTAAGGCTTAAACTGCATTCAGTTATAAATCGAAACAGACAAAAAAAAATCTAAGCATAAAATCAAGAATCAGAATCTGAGTCAAGGTGTGTGAGCCAATTTCCCCACTTTCCTGAAATATATGGAAAGCTCAGCGCCAACAAGTGGGGGTCCTAATGAGAAAACATTGATTTTCTACAGGAAATGGAACGGAGGAGATTAAATGGTTTTTTCCACCAGTGATGTTTGCACGTTCCTTCACACACCACAAAATTCTTCTACACTGCCAAACATTTTATCTATCAACAGGAGAGCCGTTGACTGATTTATACCAGTGTACTGAACCACCCCACCACCACGCCAAATAAAACCACAGCAAATAATTACTATTATAAAATCCAACAACAGACATGATATAGTACAAACGTCTTCCATTTGAAACTGTTTTTTGCAAGAACATGCAGGAATGAGGATAGTGAGTGTTATCAAAACCTGTCATGGAAATGAGCCTGTTGTGCAAAGAGCTCAAGAGTCCTTGTGTGGTTGCCAGTCGTTTTTAAAAACCACTTAGCATTGGAAAAATTAAAATGTTAATGGATTCACTGCCAGAGATTGTGAGTAAAACTTAAAAACCTGTTAGCAAGTGTCCAATTACAACATTGGTGTTATTATGTTGACATAAATCAGTAACCAAGTAAAAACAGTCGTGACAGCACAGCATGACTATTTTAGTTACTATATTTATTGTTATTTATAGGTCAGCATTCACCAGAGATGATGCTTCCTGCAATAATATGCAATAATGTGTCATTATGTGTCAAACGTGTGTTATGCATGCATACCACTATTTGGGCTTGTTTCAAATAATATCCACATCTCTCGCTTTCCTTGTCAGCAAATGACTGTTGATTTTGAGCATTTTGGAGTTAGTTGCTTATGAAAACATGCAATAAGGTACAACTCATAAATATAGCTGCAAGCAGTGATAATGGACCGCACCACTATGGTGCCATCGCAATATATATTGTGGCTCTGTAGTAAAATAATGCAATACTATAATATACAATACTAATATTACAATACAATACACTGTGGGAAAATGCATTTAAGCAGGTTGATATAAGAAGACTATTTCAAAGTCCAACAATTAGACCAACAATATTCTATGTTGGCCCAGCCATTTAACCAGACAGTATATACTTAAATGGTTACCATTACAGGATGTTTGTTTTATTTTTAGCTTTATTTATAATGTTGCTGTAATTATGTCATAATTATTTTTTTAAATGTATTGATAATCAGCAATATTTAGATTTGTACATTAAATGATAAGGGCTGATGTGCGTCTCATTAAAAACAACAAAAATCGGACTTGTAACCCGAAGGTCGCGGGTTCGAGCCTCAGGTCCGGCAGGGATTGTAGGTGGGGGGAGTGAATGTCCAGCACTCTCTCCACCCTCAATACCATGACTGAGGTGAGACCCTTGAGCAAGGCACCGAACCCCCAACTGCTCCCCGGGCGCCGCAGCATTGGCTGCCCACTGCTCCAGGTGTGTGTTCACAGTGTGTTTGTGTGTGTTCACTTCTCACTGCTGTGTGTGTGTGCACTTGGATGGGTTAAATGCAGAGCACAAATTCCGAGTATGGGTCACCATACTTGGCCACACGTCACATCCTTTCCTTTTCCTAAAATCTTTATTATTTTTAGGTAAGACACAATACCTGAGGTTTTTCCATGGGCACTGTAAATAGCATTGCATCAAAACATTAGCTAAATAACAAATGAGCAAATTAGAAATCTTGCTAAATTCACCAACACCTCATCTGGGAATAGTGATTCCATGAGATACTGAAGTTAACTTGCTATTAAACTTGAATAAGGTCTTGAATAAGAAAATGCATGTTGTCTTTTCATATGTCAGGCATATAAAAAGTTCTGCTTTAAAAAATACACATATCTCCAGCAAGGCTAAAAACAGCCTGTGCATTGGGATCTCTGAGACATAAATTACCCCTGGTGAATTTTTTGTTTCATAACTTCAAGCTGGTAACATTATCGACCCAATTAAATAATCACTCTTACTTTATATCTGTGGACAAACATATGATTTTCTATATGTGCCGCATCTCTTTTCAAACTCTGCTTTAAGTTTCTGCAACAAGCTTTGGAAAAAGGAATAAGATCCATTGGGCTAGAGAGCAGATGACAGAGAGGGTCGAAAAAAGAGGCTTATAACACTTACCTTTTTTAAAGTGGCTGGAAATGGCAAGAAAACACATTTTCTGTGTATGATTTTATAGTGTAGTCAGCTGCTGCGTCTTGCACTGGACAGAATATGTCTTTAGCATCTATTTTTGGAACATCAGTATGCCACACACACAATTGCTGATTGTGTGCCGCTGATCCTCCAGACAGATGAGTTTGAATTTATCTTTGTGAAGATTGCAGATATTTTTATTTCCTGCTGACACCAAGGTTTGGCAGTGGATTGTACTTTAATCCTACTCCATGGATATTCACAAGATTATGTTGCGTTCCAGAACTGCCTTTATGGCCTATGCAGCATTAAATAACATTTAAAATATGCAAAAGCCTTTCAAATTTAACAATAATTAAAAAACACAATTGCAGACATATTCAGTATGTCTCCATTATTAGTCTGTTTTAATTATCGGTGTTCTGAAGTGATTAAGTTACTTTATAACCACCATTTAGATACTTTTTTTTTTTTGCATTTTTCTTGATAGGATAAAGATCCAAATGTTGGCGCACTGCCCACGAGGCTATCGACACTGACTCTATACTGCATTCTAAATATCACAAATCTGTTTTACTTGATCATAATATTGTACTTTGCAAACATGATTACATAAAAATCAGAACAACATGTGTCCAGCCATATGGTTGGTCTGTATTAGTGGATTACTTTGAAATAGCTATTCAGAAATTCGTCTTCTTTTCTATTCATCTTCAAAATCTTTTGTGATTAATTCAACTTTTGAACGGAAAGGCAAAATTCTTGAAATCCTTAATTTTTAACATTAACTTGAGTGATTTATACATTACCATGCATTTCCCAAAATGTGATTTATATTCTGATTGCATCAGACAACATACAACAGCATTTTGAGACTGAATCAAATGCTAAATTTATGAGTAGAAAACAAATGTACATTTTTTCACTTTTTTCACGGCCAGCAGATGGCGCAGCAAGAAGACCTGTCATTATGAACCACATCAAGTGCAGCCATTAATCTGGAATTTAGCTTTTTTTCTGGAATTTATGGATCAGGATGCTGTTTTAATAGCCCATAATTACACAAATCTATTTAATCTGTCATTCAGATTTCAACAAGCTTTATTTTAACTTTCATCTCTTACATAAATCTTACAAAAAGCTTCTCAAAGGGTTGGTATATGACAACATATTTTTATTAAATGATTTGTAGTAACTTGTTAAAAACCGATTTTTAAAATTCTCCTTGGTTGGTGAAGACAGCTTTTACTGCTAACAAACTCGGTGACAGCCACACGCACACAATCATTATGCACACTCACAACTACACTCTGCAAATAATGTTTTTATTTAAATCAGAACAACCTGTGTCAAGCCACATGAATATTGACTATACACAAAAAACCTCAAAGGGTCTGCATAATTCGGCATATGACTACATCAAAATGTCATTACAGTTGTATCAGTAGAAATTACTCTGCTCAGCAGTAGGAACAGACATAGAGAGCCTGACTAATTTGAGTGTTAATAGTATTAGAGTTGCATCAGAAGGGAACAATAGAGAATCTATTCATCTCACAAACTGTCAGGATTGTGTTTCATACTGAGCATGTTTTGTGTACTCGCTCTAATATGTCAGTCTAAAGATAGCTCAAATTAATCTAAAATGGCTCTGATATGTTTTAATAAATCTAATGTCCACATCCCACTTGTCCCTTTATTTTCTGTCTTCTATCACTCCACCTTTCTTCTTAAACGCAGAAATAAAAAGGAGTGGTTGGAATATCTAGCCCACTTTTGACATACCCCAGTAATCTTAAAGTAAAACACACACTAGGGCAACTCAAAGAGACCTTTTAATTGCTGCAGATGTGGTTACCAAGGAGATAAGGCACTGGAGATCAAACGAACCCTTCCAGAGGGAGAATCTGTTTTTATCTGTAAAGATATCATACAAACCGTGGGGCTCTATACATGAATGTCAAAGAGAGTGAGCGGACACAGAAATGTGAAGAGACAGAAAGAAGGCATAAAAGAATGTGTTCAAGGTTATCGCATCTTCACTACAATTTACTCTGTATTTGAACTACTGCATGATAACACGCAACCTTTCTTGCACTGTGTATATTTCTCTAAATGTCTGTATATATTTTATCCTCCTGTACCCTTCTCTTGGTAGGGCAAATTGTTTTTAATAAATGAAATATTCAAAAGAATTTTTTTTTTTTTTTATGAGTCAGTTATCCGCCTTGAATTAAACAGGTGAATGCACATGCACGCACAATGAAAAGCTCATTCATTTTCAAAATATACTCAATAAATATAAATTATAAAAGGATGCAACCTCTCCCTCCTCTGCCCTGCTGTTTCTCCAGTGTTAAGGTCAAGTTCAGTGAATCTGTGTTTCCCATTAATCATCAAACAAATCACATACAAAAATCTTTAAATACACGAAAATTAAGCAGTAGTACCTACCTTTTTCCTTTCTATCGCCATCTCTGTTCGAAACATGAAAACTCAAGTTACTTGCTGAGGTTTTTTACATTGGTTGTGCTTTGGCACTGCTCATGTGTGTGGATGAATCTGTGATCATCTGTCTTTGTACATCCACATACAGTGGAGATCAAAATTAGAGAACAATTTATGAACATTTGATTGTTTCAAAAATAATGTAATCTTTTATCATTCAAAACTTGAGGGAATTTTAGTTGTGGCTATACCATGCTATTAGAACAGTGTTTTACAAAATAACCAAGGCACTTTGATAAAAACCCTTTATTTTGTGGGAAAACACAGTGATCAAAATAAGAGAACAGCAATGATAGTAACATGAAGAAAGAATACAACTAAAATTTCTGAAGGTTACAGCAGTCAAAAATTAGTAGGAAGTGTAGAGGCCGTTGCTTTGCACATCTGCGGCTACAGGACATCACTACTCTGGTATGATCTTGGTCCACTCTTCTTCCGGTCTCTTCCATAGTTTGGTAACTGTAGTGGGTTTCTTAGCCATAACTTTGTCACCAAGGATTTTCCAGAGATTTTGAGTTGGGTTAAGATCAGGACTTGGAACTGGCTGTTTCATTATTTCAATGTTTTCAGCTTCAAGGAACTGCTTTACCCATTTTGCTGTGTGACAGGGGGCATTGTCCTGCATGAAAATTGCTGGCTGATTGGGTGATGAACGCAGGGTAGGAACTGCATCACCTTGCCGCAGGAGGTTCTGATAAATATTTGCATTCACTCTGTCATGTATCTGTATAAGAGGCCCAACTCCTGCAGCAGAAAACATCCCCCAAACCATGACACTTCCTCTTCCACCTTTCACTGAATTCTTTACACATTTTGTATTCAGACTTTCCCCAGTTTGATGACGAACATAAATGTTTCTCATCAGACCCTAATAAATTAAACTAACTTTGGACCAGTTCTCCTCTGTCCACACAACATGCTCCTCAGCAAAGGTTAGTCTAGCCTTTTGATTCTTTCTACTGATGAGAGGTTGGTCACTGCAGAGTGAGCTTTCAGTCCAAATTCTCTTAAACATTGAGACACTGTATGTCGAGACAGATCCTTACCCTGTTCAGCGCTCAGGGATGGGCAGTATTTCAAATACATGTATTTAAAATACGTATTTGAAATACAAAATACTATTTTGTATTTTGTATTTAAATACCTTTGAAAAAAATACATAATACATAATAATACATAATAATTTCAAAATACATAAAATACTTTTTGCCAATCAACCTCAGACTGCTGATTTCCTGTATCAACTCAAACATGCCACTTTCATGCATGTGAGCTGCAGCTATATGACTCCATCTAGAATTGAGTAATGAAATTTTCTGGATTCCTGTAAGGAAATAAGGAATAATACTGCCTTCATGTGCTATCAAAATTTCCTATTTCCAATTTCAGAAGTCCTGATTACAAGCATGTCGCATTCAAGTGCTTTGCTGTTGGAAAGAATAGGAATCGTGGAGGACGCCAGGTTTCCTGGGAAAATATTTAGATATTTAAGTAGATATTTAAGTTTGAATAAAATATAGCATCCCATTTGTTGACAACTATCTCATCATTCACAGTGCTATCTTTACAGTTAGCTTGTTGATGATTCTGGATTTTCAGTCAAATACATGCTGTTTTGCTGTGTATAAACCATACAAAATGCTTGAAATGGTTATTGCACTACTATGTGCATGACTTTAACATTAAAACAAGGTGATCTTGCTTTTGTGGGAAAAAAAAGCATACCTGTCCCAGCAGGTTAAAAAGAGCACTAGCAAGGGGAACATAGCATTAGCACTAGTCAGTCATGTTGGTCAGATTTTGGTTTTATCAACCAGCTAGTCAAATGTGTTCACTAAACTTTAATCATCACTGCTTGCTATGGCGAGATATATTTGCATACCACAATGATACAAAAATGATATAGAAAATGTTCAATCGATTTACACTTTATATCATCGCCAAAATATATACTGTCATATGTGGAGCTTTTAGTGGGCAGGAGCTATTGACACGTCAGAGTGATAAAGAAACATGGATAAATGAATAATAAGCAGCTTTCTGTGTGTGTTTACCCCAAGACAAAGATAACTATAATGCTAATAATAAAGATATAAATTTAAAAACAAAAGGGTATACTCTCACTAGGCACAGTTGCCTTGTACTAAAGCCCAAGCACGATTTTCCTTTCGCTAACAGACAGATGTCACAGGATTATTACAGAGGCAACTGAGGTCAATGGTGGAATTTGCAGCTTTATTCACAAAAACTACATTACCTGTTCATCAATAAGATGAGAACCAGACCCATTATAAATCTAAATGTACTCGAAATTAAATTAATTGAAAAGTGCGATAACCAAGTAGTAATAAAGATTTTTGCTGTCATAATGATAACAATAGCGCATACAAAAATAGTAAATTAACTGTTCCATGCTACATGTACTGCACCTGAGCCAACTCTTCAAGCGGGCCAGGGCATGGTTAAACGAACCGCACTGGACACGGTACAGAGCAGTCACACTTGTGAAATGAACTGGACTTTGGGGATCAATCGTGCTCAAGCATGGATCAGATCCCTTAGTGTGAATACATCCTAAATCTAAGTGAATAGCAGCACACTACAACTATAACCATAACAGCACACAAAATGATGAATGATAAAAACACTGACAGCCAATCGGAATCATTTATGCTTTAAAGAGCTTGAGCATTTAAAGTGACAGATGACACAACTGCATTGTATACTTAGAATACACTAATATTATCTTTATAATTATCGTTCTTGGTGTAAACAGGCCTTAATAGTGTTACTTTACTGGATGGCCAATTTCAAATGTATTTTGTGTATTTTCAAAATACTGTATTTGTATTTAAATACATTTTCCCACACAGTATTTTGTGTTTGTATTTAAATACATTTTTCCACACAGTATTTTGTATTTTTATTTTAAATACATTTTGATGTATTTTGTGCCCATCTCAGCACTGAACTGGCAAGCAATTCCAGCTGCAGTGTTGAACCGATTCCCCATTGAGATCTCTGCATTATACTGTCCTATCATGCATTTGTCTTTCATGGATGACCAGCCTTTTTGGGGGACTTGAATGAGTTAGTGACATTGTAAAGATGCAATATTCTAGAAAACACAAATTTGGAACGACCAACTTCTCTTGCGGCTGCTATTGGCCTTCATCTGGACAGCCTGTCAGAGGGTTTCAGTCACACTAGAGCTCACCATCTTGCAAAGTCGGTGAAAACTGCACTTTTACTCCTGTTAGGGTAACTTCAAATAGGACTAAGCAGTGACCTCGAAATTTAGGAAATTGTAAGTTGTTCTAATTGTAAATTTTGATCCCCACTGTACATCCTACTAGGCATATACCTGAAAAAATGTAATTTGAACACGTAAATAACTGCCACGCAATAATCTCTGCCACTTTTGTTCTGACCAAATAAAAACGTAATGTTTTAAATGTTTTAAATAAGTAACATTACTGCCATTTATCTCTAATGTTTACTCAGTAAGATCATTTCACATGGATCAGAGGACAGAATTGCTCTCTCAGTTATTATTTATTTGTAACAAAAAAGTTATAGCTGTATGCTGCAGTTTTACGACATTTGCCTCAGTTACCTTTTTCCTTTTCTTTGACCGAATGGTTCATATGATCAAATACAATTAAAAATTAGACCAGAGAAAGTAAGAAAACACAAGATATCATTTAAGTAAAAACTCAATTTTGTAATTTAAAAAATACTTTTAAACATTGAACATATTCACATACTGCATTGACCTTTTCATTAGAGAAGAGCCATCACCACAAAGCCTCTACAGGTCTGGAATGGGTTACGAAGCCATTTCAAAAGGTTCTTGGACTCCATAAAACAAGAACATAATGATATTTACTTCAGGAAATTTTTTAAACATCCCTGAAAACTCTAAAATAATTGCAGGCCTTTCTAGCTTCAGCTAAGGTCTGCAATCACTCAAAAAACCCCCCCCCCCCAAAAAAACACTGCAAAAACAGAAGGCCAATAAGATGTAAATGACTGTGCCAATTGTCCTTTAGTGGTCACTCCTGAAAGTGTGATGATAGTAGTGAAAACCAAAGCAACAGATGGGACAAAAAAAAATCTGATGTCAAAAAAAATATGAGCATCAAGTCTTGCAGTATAAATGCAGAAAAGACCTGTCACGGCAACACTGACAAGCAAAAGAAAACAAACCATCGCTGACTGAATGTTTAGGTTCTATTGTAATGTGTTTCTTTATTCTTCATTTAATAGACTTTGAAGAAATATTTAATTAATGTATACTCTATTGTTTACTGTTGTTTGACTTCCTTCCAAAACCCATCTCCTCACTTGATGCCAGCAATTCTAGAAAATCTAATAAACTTCATGACGATATGGGCCTATGAAGAAAATCCACAGGTTAAAAGAGCATGTATCAATCTCCTCTCCTCTCCTCTCCTCTCCTCTCCTCTTTCTTTGCTACCAAGGTCACTTTCTATCACAACAAGATCAGCAACACTTCAGCCACACTGCCAACTATTCACAACATTCTTCTCTCTCCTCTTCCACCTCTCTCACTGTTGATGACCTTGCCACTTCTTCACCGATAAGGTGGAGACTATTAAACCGTCAACATGCAGCTCACAATCCTTCTTTTTCTCTTCTTATGGAGACTGATATCTTCAAGTTCTCCTTTTGAACCGTCCTCCCACTTGTCCTCCAGACCCCCCAACCCCATCACATGTTTTTACTTAATTAAAAAAACAAACGAGTCTCTCTCCTAATTTTCATGTCCAAAACATTCCAAAGAGTTGTTCAATCAGCTATGCTTTTTTTCTTACAAAATAACCTTTTCAATAACAACCTGGCTTCAAAAGCAGATTCATCACAGAGAATGCTTTGTTGTCTGCTGATGAATCGGCTGGCAAGAGTTAATTCCAAATAATTTGTCCTCATCCTCCTGGACTACCAGATTCTCCTGTCTTCACTTCCATAACCTCACTGAGTACATAGCGGTGCACGGCTTCTCACTGCAACCAAGATCATACAAAGCTTTTTTTCAGCCTGGTCGTTTGCCTTTCTGGATGCAAGAATGCCACATTCAGAAGAAAGTACTCCTTGTAATCATAGCCAACTCATCAATCAATCCACACATGTCTATAGGGTTCTTCAATCTTAAAGCCAACTGAGGATATCCCCCCTCTATAAACAACACACTAAAGACCAGACTGAAAAAAGGGGAAAGAGAGGAGGAATTGAGATCTGGATGACCAAACAGACTCAAACCTGGATCCCTTGAGACAACAGCTCATGCATGTTGTGAGCATGTGTACAACCCACTGAGATACAACTCTGACAGAGTCTCTTTGTTCAAAAATAATTTGAATTTGGACATATACAACCATTTAGTAGTCTCTCTCTCTCTCTCTCTCTCTCTCTCTCTCACTCACTCAATTGTTTGTCCTCTTTTTTTCTGCCCTCCCTCTTTTGACTCTCCTTCCTCTTACCTCAAATGTACAGTAGCCATGCAGTTGGAATTGATATGCATTTCATATGATTTGACTGTATAATATGAGCTATACCACATTTTATCCCTTACTATTTTTTTTTTGTAAAGCATCAAATGTGTGAGATTTCCATTGTAATGTATAATTACTGTATGTTTTGGTGACTAATTTTGGTACATAGATTTGTATTATCTCAAATACATTTTGTACAATCTTATGCCGCAATTGCGTTTCGAGTTGTGGGGTTGGAGTGGACCTTCATGCCTATTTTTTTAAAAAAAAAATCCAAATTCATACAAAATTGCCACTGTCTAATATAGTTTTGATTTGTCATGAGATTGAGCTGGGCTGTATGTATTGGTTGTTGCAATGCCATTTTTGGACTATTTAACCAGTAAGGTTTACATAGATACAATCCTTTACAATAATGAATGTGCCTGTCAATGGAACAATGCTGTCCTTACCTTCCCCTCACATGAACATACATAGACCTTTAGCCATGGTAGCTGTGGAGGAGGGGCATGGTTGCCACCAACCTAAAAGAGCTCTTTTCATCAGGGACTCATTAGAATTAGAGAATATATAGTCACAGGGATTCAGCAGTGTGTATACAGTAACATGACCAAGATGAATCAGATGACTTTATATGCCTGACTCCTTCAAAGTAAGCACAATTAAAGTCAGATCTCCTAAGAGAGACTTCAAAAGCAGGTATGGATTTACACAATGAGGGGAAATCTTCTAAAATGTTATCAAAATATGTGTGTGCAAAAAATCTGTTTCTTTTTAAATTCTGCACTATTTGTTTTACTGTTAGTTAAAAGGGCTTTGTGCTTTTTTATGCCTGAATACATGCAAGAATTCTAACAATGTTGTTATATGGCAAAGCTCGAAATTATACAAGACAAATTAACAATACTGAACTGAACAATAAAAAATAGTCAAAAGAAAACAAATGCTACACATTTTTTGGCCTACTACATACAAAAACATTTAATTACTTGGTTGAATTATTTGTTCTGCGTTTACTAAAAGACTTACAGAACATGAGTTACTTTGTTGGTGAATATTACCGATATCAAACAAGGCACAGGATAGAGAGAGAGAGAGAGAGAGAGAGAGAGAGAGCTATTTTCTTTTTCCCAGTTTTGTTTGTCTATTATAGTTTCCAAAATGGATTCAGTGATTCTGGTAGAGATTTGAGGTTCAAACTGAAAGTCATGCAGTAATAGTCATGTGGGATTGAATGCATACAGTGTGAAAGCTGTATCAGAAAGACTGATATCCAAGGGGATAAAATTAGTTCAAAATGACCTCAAAATTACAGTCTGATATCAGCATGGATTTTACACACATGGACACTTTGTAAAATTAAAACATGTTGATCGATACTTTTGATATATGACCTGTATATTGATCCAAAATGGAGAAGGGGAATATAAAATCAATTGCATGTGCATCTGAATTAGAAGCAGCATACTGAATTGTAAAACAGACGTGTTCTCTCTCTCTCTCTCTCTCTGTGTGTGTGTGTGTGTGTGTGTGTGTGTGACATAGATGCTCAGCTGGGCATTAACTCCATCTGTTCTCTCTGAGTGCCTTCCTCTTTCTGGACAGTTGGACTTCATATACCTTTGTTAGAAGTGTGTGTGTGTGTGTGTGTGTGCGCGCGCGCGCGTGTCACTTTAGTGAAATGGGGGAGGGGCACACACACATTAGGTTTAATGTTAACATATTGAACTGTAAAGACAAAAGGACACATCTGTAGATTTATAATTCATGATTCACCACAGTTAAATGCATAGAGCACAACTGAATGATGAAAATAATGTACCCACAATTTTATCTTTTAAATTTCACTCGACAATGCAATATCTGGTTGATTCTCCTGACTGGTAAAGCTGATTTTCTGAGCCACTTCTACAGTATTATTAAACTAGCAGCCATTTTAGCACAGAATTACCATTATAATCAGCTTCTGGTTGATGATTAAACAGTAGGCTACAAACTGTTACGTAAGAGCTGATAGTTTATGCACACATTGTAAAGGTCTTGTACAATTGTGTGATTTATGATTATCACCAGTGAGGTTGATAAGAAGAATATTATTTAATGGTAATACTGGTACGAGAGGTCTAGATGACAGGTGCAGACATGTCAACTTAACCTTACGGCGTTAAATTAAACACCGCTGGTATTCAAGTACACTGCATTCGGTTCATCAAGCAGCTACTGTAATTTCCCGTAACTCAAACAGCGCACAGCAATCTTACAAAATAAAGGCACATACTAGGGGGTTGTTTACATCGCTAAGCCCCGCCCCTAGCCTGTTCTGACACGTGTCAATCAACCGGAGCCGTGATATGGATGACGTGCGGTGACGTCACGCTCAGAGCCGGGGGGAAGGTGGACGGACAGAATGGCGACCCAGTGCCGGAGCTCCAGATGCACGGCCGAAAGAAAAGGATTCCGGCGGGAACTCGACTCATGGCGACACAAACTCATCCACTGTGTCGGTAAGATTAATCACCCCGTGCTCGGAAAAGCCGTATTTGCGTAACGTTAGTTCCATAAGCTTACATATCGCACCATCCATCCGCTCAGTGTCGCGCTCGGGTTCTTTCTCTCCCGGTTCTCGCGGAGCTCCCTCCCCCAGCCGCTGCTAGCTCTTGGAGTTGCTAAGCGAGCGTGTGTCAAGTTCAAAAATAACATTTACATAGAGCCGTGGTCCGCGCGAGCCCGAGGTAGCCTTTGTAGCTAACAGAAAAAACGGACAACGGCCAAGCGAGCTCTGCTGGCTCCATTTTCTTTGTCCTTACTTCTTGATTCCTCGATAACCGAATTAGCTTTGCACTCACTGACCCTTTCTGCACCGAATAGCGATGTACAAACGACCGCGTGATTGTATTATAATAATAGTTTATCATTAGGGTCCGGCTTTTGAATCTCTTGCGTGAATTATTTGGTCGTTTGCACCATTGTCCTAGATTGTTGTCCAAAAATAGTAACTGTTAGAGTTTTAAGAAGTCATTAGAGAGTGTTTCTTTAGTAAATTACTGAACGGTTTTTTGATGTTTTGAAAACGGGTAGTTGAATAGATACCCAACTTACTATTTTAAAATGTGGTAAAACTAGTGTTGTTAACACTTGTTTGGCAGAGTTCACGGTGTTCAGCGTAAATCCACAGATTCACATGACTAACGTTTACTGCATAAACGGATCACTAAGTTAACCTCCGGTTTATTGTGAAACTGTTGACATGCATTTTATACACTGCTGTAAAGGGTACAATATATTGAATTTGTGCAAATTAAAAATGAGTTGTTAAAATTGTTTTTTTTACTACAACAGAATATAATTGATCTAAATAGAATGTAAGTTTAATAGATTGTGATTTGTTGTATGGTTTTAAGGGTTGGGTACAGTCGAGAAGGTCAAGGCCTCTGAGGTTTTTAAGGTTAAATTCCGAGATTTGGTGTGTTTAAAACTAGATTTTTAGTGATAGGATGGTTCATCAAACATGTCTAAAATGTTTTGCGTCAAAAAATGTCATTTGTGGCTTTAATGCTTTGAAAAAAGTCTCATGCAACCAAAAAATATTGATTAGTATAAAAATATTTGCAGAATGTAACATCCTTGGGTGGGCTTTTGTGTGTGTTTTTTCTAAGGACATAATGTGAATGTAGCTGTGATCATTCATGCATGAGATGCAGCAGCACTACAAATATTAGCTTTTCTCATTTTTATATAAATAAGCTACAATATTTACACTTTTATCATAGCATTATGACCACCTGAATTTTTTTTTTTTTTTTTTTTACATAGGCCTATACTTGTCTTGCAACTAATGATTTTGTGTGCAGTGAGTATTTGCTTTTGTTGTTAGGGCATTTCATAGAATTATGTATTGCATGTAAAATTATTTTTTATTAGCCAGTTGTAAACAAGAAACAGTTTTACATTTGTAGACCTTTTACCTTTTAACAAAACCATCAGCCACCACTTTCTGGCAGGGAAGGGTTGTGGCAGATCTGTGTAGGTTTAAGGGCACTTTTTACTCTTGGATTTTTTTTTTTTTTTTTTTTTTTTTTTGCAGGGTTTGAAAGTATACTGGAGGGAATATATGGACCAAGGCTGCTGCAAGATCTCAATATATTTGATGGTGAGTTTTATGTGTGTGGTAATATTCATCTGTGCTTGGTCTTAGAAAATTCAGCCGTTTTTGATGTTGATGAATATTCATATGATTCTCCCTCAGAGTGTGAACCAGAGGCTGTGGATGATTGGTCCATGAATGCAAACTGCTCTTTTTGCAACCTGCAGCTAGAGAAACTGAATGTAAGTCAACCCTCAAAAGCCACAGAAAAAGTGTGTTTATTCTGGGGTGTTAATTAGCAAGAAATGTCATGCTTTGACATTTGTATAGAACAAATAGTTGCATGATTAGCAGCTGTTGTTCTGTTTGTTAATGCAGTCTCTTTATAATATATGGTTAAACAAGTTCATTTATTATAACTAAGGACAACTCAAGCCTGTGAGACTATAGTTAACACTTGTATGGGCTGTATGTGACGGGTCAGTAACTGACTATTATTTTTTGTGACATAGGACCACCCTGCTGTGGCCGTGCCTGGCTCGCCACCCCCTGCTGAAACCCCCCCACCTCAGGGCCTGTCCACCTCTGATAAACTCCAGTGCCAAGCTGACCGATTCCTCAATGCTATATTTCGTAAGAAGGGTGAGAAATAAATTTTTACTTCCATTATCCATAGGGAGTGAAGTCATTGTGACAGCTATTACGTATTTTACAGTTTTTTTTTGTTTTTGTTTTTTCTTCTCAACTGGTGGGTCATAATCCAAAAATGAGTAGCAGGTCTGTTCTGGTAGGTTTCCAGACAGCTGGGGGAAAATGATGCTTAATGCAATAAAATGCAGCTTACCATTAAACTCTGTAGAGCAGTTTTTCTCAGTGCGTTTGTTTACGGTGAGTTTACATTGAAGATTCACAACAAAATGAGCTAAAACATTTTTGCAAAAATGTTGCATGGTTTGCAACATTCAAAGTCCGTGCCTACACTGGACAGAATGGGACATCAAATTATTACTTGTGTTTACGGTGAGAGACTTGGGACTAGGGCTAGGCCATAAAACAATATCAATATCAGAGTCGCGATAAAATATGTCGATAACGATGATAACCTCTGGACATTTTTACTCGATATGGATTAATCTAACAGCCAGTCAGTGCTTGTCGCTAATAGGCTAACTCTGCATGTTCTGTATGTCTCTGCATAAATGAACGGCATGTTTTTGTCTGATACACGTGACGTTCACTGTGTTTTCAGCATCTGCCTCTTAATAAATAAGGGCATGAACACATGAACTTCATCTCCAGAGCTGCTCTGAGAGTCACTTCACAACTTTTTACCCTTTCTTTTGAGCAAAGCTACTGTCAAATACACACTGAAACTGAAAGTAAAATGGAAAGACTTTCACAACAACCCATCAAAATAAAAGTCCAGTAAACAAATTGAAGAAATTATAATAGAAATATATTACTATTGTATACTAATGTAATTCTCAAGTAATTAATAATAATATTTTTAAGGAATATCATACAACCAAGGTATTTTTTCATTAAACTATATAGTTATACAGTGCTGTTGTGCAGCATTTTATTTGACAAAAAATACAAATGCAATGTTTTGTTGTAAGTTAGTTATATTTAAAAGATTGATTTAATTGTTAAAATTGTATTAATTATTTTAATTAGACCCCCTTTTTTTTATAATAAATTTGTACTGAATCGTAAAACACAGAATCCAGGACAAAATAAAATGAAATCCAGAATTTAGGGGAAAATAAAATAGATTTCATGGTAGTTCTGTGGAGTTTAATTGTGAACAAACAAAAAATCTTACAATTATTCTCAAAGTCTAACAGACATGTGGAAAGCATTTTCTTCCCCATTAATGGTAAATGAATTTGTGATAAATGTTGATATTGTATGATATAGAAATAAACATTGTGATAATATTTTTGACCATATCGCCCAGCCCCACTTGGGACGCCTCCATTGTAGATGAGGCAGTGTATCATTTCCCTAGCAACAGATCTTTACTTCAGTGCTTCTGTCAGCTTTCTGTAGCGCAGCTGCTGAGCTTGGCGCCTAGCATCCAGACACATATGTGACCCTGCTAGGGCTGAGCGATATATCGAACACGATGATCATGCGCATCTCGTCAGTAAAGCCGGTTCCGTGATTAGCGGTAAATCTCCATCACCTGCTTTCAAATGGAGTGGCATTTAATACACAGAGCCGTAGATCACGGACAAGCTACGCAATATTGAGTTCATTATCGCGGATGAATCGCCTTCGATAAAGAACTCAATATTGCGTAGCTTGTCAGTGAACTATGGCTCTGTGTATTAAATGCTGCTCCATTTGAAAGCAGGTGATGGAGATTTACCTCTAGTCACGGAACCGGCTTTACTGATGAGATGCGCATAACAATCGCGTTCGATATATCGCCCAGCCCTAGACCCTGCCTATGAAAACCCAACTAAAGTCTCATAGTCTACTTATGAGATAAAGAGTGCCAAAGTAGTCATAGGCAAAAAAATTATGAAAATAAGTTATTTGTTTATTACTATAACTGATAGATTATATCAAGGTATTTGTGGTACTGTACTCAGAAATTGAATAAAGAAAAAAAAAGTAAAATACAACACTATGATTGAAATATACGTTGTTGTTTTTCAGTCGAGCAGTAAGTGATTTTCTCTTTCTTTTGTTGTTTGATTAGCATTATTGACACAGACAGCAGCAGGTATATTAGGTTGCAGTTACTTTAGGACCGACTGCATAGATCTAATATATCAATGTGTTTTGTGTGAAGAATTTGTTACTAAGTGCATAAAATCATTGAAATGCAAGAGACATTTAGAAACCAAATTTGTCAATTTTTTATAGTTGTGTCCAGTTTTAAATGGATACTACATCAAAAAAAGAAAATAAATTCTCTTCATTTACTCACCATCATGGCTTCCCAGATGTATAACTGACTGACTGAACAACAATGTTAATATTGCTGGTTACTTAATTTTTATATTCAGTAATATTCGAAATGAGATTCTAGTAATATGTTACTGCCGTGGATATTCCAAATCATAGCAACAAAAGCATCTAAGCTGGAAAAACACTGTGCCACCAAAGCATTCTCAAGAGCCACCAGTTTTTAGAAGAGCATCTGGTATTTTTTTTCCAGCTGGCTAAAAACACTTTGGTCGATTAATTAAATATTGATTGTTAGGAATTTTGCCTATTAGTCTTTTTTCATTTATGCAATATACTGGAGACAAACCTGAGAAGGGAGTCCAGAAGATTCCACAGCATTCCTGGAATTCATTAAAGGGGTCATGACATGGATTTTTTATTATTTTAATGTTCCTTGAGGTTAAATTATGTTAATAAAGTTTTTTTGCACAAAAAACAACAACAAATAAATATGTGGAAAAATGATTATTTTCAACCCTCATTCAGAACTTCTCTCTGAAACAGCCTGTTTTTAAGGGGAGGGTCCTTTAATGGCGCTTTTCCACTGCGTGGTACTACTTGGCTCGACACAACTCAGTACGGCACGGTTCGGCTCGGGTCGATGTGCGTTTCCACTGCAGTTTAGTACCGCTTTAGAGTGGGCGGGATTATTCACATGTCGTTATAGTTGCGCCGCCTCTACTGCCGTAACTCCTGAAAAACGTTTTCATTCTGCGTCGCTCCATAAAGCTCTCACTGGATCTGCTCCTCTGCTATCAACGAGAGGAACATCTGTACTTCCTCAACAGACAACGAAACAGCTATTTTTTTGGTTGTTTAAAAAAGGAGCGCTCATTCAAAACAGTTGCGTTCGATCCTTCGCTGGCTGTGCTGATTTAAATCTAGCGGGTCTGTTGTGTCTAGTGCCGCAAGTTCAGTGACGCAGGCAGTGACGATTCTCTCCGGCCAATCAGTGATCAGCAGAGTTTACACGTCACGTTTTGGTAACGGTACGGTTCGCTTGTAACCTCGGCCGAGGTGGTACTAAAAAAGTACCAGGTACTGTACCCAGTGGAAAACCCCCCAAAAGTGATCCGTACCGTACCATGCAGCGGAAAAGCGCCATAAGGCTTCTCAGTAATCGGCCACTGTTATGATTGGCTAACGTCATTGCATAGGAAACAGTATCATTGTCCCCTCACTATTGCATGTTACAGGGTTTCCGCGGGGTCTTAAAGTCTTAAAATGTCTTAAATTTAGTTGTATCAAATTTAAGGCCTTAAAAAGTCTTAAATTGTACAAGAAAGTCTTAATTATGATTTCAAGAGGTCTTAAATTTGGAGACGGAAAGACAAGAATTGCGATATGGCTGAATGTGACGATTAAACTTCAAAAAGCTATGATTTCATTAACTAAACATGAGAGCTGCAAGTTCAAAGTCCAGTGCTGCGCTGCTTTGTGTAGTGTACTGTCTTTACCGGGAAAACCGTTGTATTTCAGCCAAACGCGACACCTGCTGGCAGAGAATGAATCAGTTAACATAGGTTAAACTAGTGCGCGTACGAGTGCATTCTTTCACTGCAGGATTCTATTACAGTGCATTTATAATGATCACACAATTGAAGATATGGGGGCAGAAAATGTATAGCCTATATTTATATCATTAAATATGGTTAATATCACACGAAGAGTGCCATTCTTTTCTCCAAAAGTCATCATGATTACAAATGTGATTTTGATTTTATGCAACAGAAGTTAATATTAAGAGACTTTTAGACACCATATGTCCTGCTTTTGCTCTATTTCTCCAACAAAAATCATTCCAAACACAGCCACAGCACTGTTTTGCATCTCTGAGCATGACAGGGTTTCGTTCCTGAATGAATCAACCGTTTAAACAATTCAGTTCAATCGCAATGACTCACTTATTAACAGTGACTCGCTGCCACCTACTGGCGGTTTTAATTTCACATTTAAATTATCTTCATTTTTTAAAATAATTTCAAACATCAGTTTTCAATGTTTTAGGTTTCAAATATCAAAACATTATTTATGCATTTATAACTGCAGGTTAGCATTATATGTCCTTCCGAGCTGCATTAAATTGTGTGTAAATACATCTAAATGCCACTTCAGATGCATTGCAAAGATAAATTTTGTTGATACTGATTTCATTTGCTTGCTAACAGCCCAAATGCAAGAATTTGACTCAAAAGATGATGCACACTTTTAGAAAAAAAATGGCTTAAAGGTAAAAATGCCCATAAAACTTACTGGAAAAGATTCATTTCTATCACTGCTGTGAACTGACCACACAGAACATGAAGAATATAAAAAAAATTCAGGAGTCAGCTGTCCACAGTAATCTTTAAGATACCAGCACAATAACACACTCAGCAAAATATCATCTAATTATTGTTATCGATAAAATCCCATAAAATACCAAGATATCATTTTTTTGTCAATTTTGCACACCCCTAATTCATATTATTTAATTTGTATAATAATTTATTGATGTTAATTGTTAAAAATCAATATAATTAATACTTTTGACTTATCCATTTTCTTAAAAATGGTTTAAAGGCTGAAGTGTAAAGTTGATCATTTTATAAAACTTTTTGTTTTTGTGAAAACTTGTATCTGAATGCTTTTGGCAGTTGTTTTACAGTTTTATATGGTACTATAGACATTGCCCTACCCCGCTTATATGGTATTAATTTTATTTGTGCAGGTCTTAAAAAGGTCTTAAAGTCTTAAATTTGAGCTTAAAAATCCTGCAGAAACCCTGATGTTAGTGTTTTGAAAACACAATCAAAATAAAAATGTCATTTCCAGACAAAGCATTATTAAATCATTTACTTGTGGTTGATGCAGCTGCAGTCAGATCTAGTACCGCCTCATCTTTCAACAAATGTTTCTTTGTGAACTCGAACAGACTTGAGCGAGTGGACTGTGTCAGAAAGTGAACGCGCATCTGTATACTGTATCCAATGTAGACAAGATATTGGCAGTGATTGTAATTTCTATTTGCTTTTGACGTGCCTTGACACTCGTACTCAGCGTGATCAAGTGTCAAGCCGTTAGCGGATGAATGCCAGTGGCAGGGCTTGACGCTTACCTTTTCCCCAAGGAGCACATGTGCTCCTAAGTCAAAAAATTTAGGAGCGCATTAAAAAAATTTAGGGGCGCAATGCAAATTTTTCAAATTAGGTGTTTTAGCTTAATAAGGGGATACAAAGAGACATTTACAAGCACAATTATTTAACTTATCAGAATACAGAAAGTACACAAAGTTTTTAAATAATTTTGCTTCAGACACTATTTAATAGAATAATTATGTAATTAGTTATAGTCCTATTAAACTGTATGTACATTAGGTATGTGACGGTATCAAATTTTCACAATAGTCATTGAAGCTTTTGTCACTGTATATGTTTTTTTTTTTTTTTTTTTAATAACAATATATAATTTCTAAGTGAAAAAAGTGTTGTCCTCCTAACAGTTTAAATAACTTTATTAAAGATCATTTACTAAAATACTTTATTAAAAAATACACAAAAATATAAAAGTGTTTCAAGATTAGAGTGCAAAAGATTGTTCAAATGAACGAAAAAACAATATGGTAACACTTTACAGTCAGGTCCCATTTGTTAACATTAGTTAAAGCAGGTTAACATTAACTAACAATGTGCAATAGCTAATTGTTCAGTAGTTAATATTCTTTGTTAATGTTGATTAATAAAAAAATACAACTATGTTAGTTAATGCTAGTCTTACTGAATTATATTAAGACAACTTCTGATTTTATAATGTATTATTAAAAGTTGAAATTAAGATAGCATTATTAATAAATGCAATCATTGTTTTTTTCATGTTAACTAATGGAACTTGTGTTACTGAACAATAATAACGAATCAGTCGTTGATATATAGATAGGCCCACTGTTTCTCTATTATAGATCAGTGGATGGGCCATATGTTTTAGGTTAGAAAAAAATGTTTATAAATAGCTCATTGTGAGTGTGAAACATTATTTACACAGTTTTAGGAAAGTAGCGCAGCTGCTTTGTTTACTGGTTTAACGGGGCACGGCAGCGTCAGGCGCCTCTAGTGGCCAATATGCGTCATTCAGCGCGTCTTCACTTTAACTCGCTCCGCTTTTCTTCTCATCTGTGCTCATTTAAATTAAACCGTTGCCTTTTTAAAGTTCTGTAATCATATGAGGCTGCATCGCAATTTTTCCATAAATAAACAGAATAAATTAATACGTTTGTTATAGGCTACTGTATAAGTTAGGCTGTTTTGTATTTTGTTTTGTATTCGCACTTGTGCTCCTAAATACATTTTCCAGTTCGCACACATCTATATTTAGTCGCAAATGCGAGTGAAATGCTCGCACTGTCGAGCCCTGGCCAGTGGGTGGGGCCTGTATCGATGTGTTGCTCTGGAGGCAGTGTTTATGCGAACAACTGTGCCCAGCTGATGTCACCTTGGCCCTCGGGTGATTACATAAATGCTTTTTTATTGATGATGAGGACATTAAGTTATGAAACTTGCAGGATGTATTAAGCATACAAAGATCTCTTCTGTATCAAAAGATCAAGGGAAATTTGGTTTCTCATGTCATGACCCCTTTAACATACACGTTTAACTATCAAATCTAATACACACAGAAACGCCTCTTTCAAATAGCATGCGATTTACAAATTCAGGATGGGCATGATATTTATTTAAAGTTATTAAGCACAATAAGCAGTGTAATTGCGGCACTCAAGCGCTGACATACACCTGAAGTGCATGCACAGAAAACTCTGGCATGCGATCACAAATTCTCTTTTGCATCTTATTGCGCTTGAATTGCCAGATACACACACAATAACTCTTGTGGAGTATTTGCGTAAACACAGTCTGTAAACAGTTCTGTGAAAACCGGATGCGTTTCAGTGTATTGGATCCGTGCAGTCGTCTTAAAGAGAAAACAGCCTAATTTACCTACTGTCATTAATATTAATCAAATAACAAAAGACAGAGAAAATCACTCACTGCTCTTGATTGAATCACTTTTGGATCTTTAATAAGAATCAATTCATATTTGATTCATACAGTGAAGACTGAGTTTTTTAGTTACACTTGATTATTAAATTTCTGTTGTAGGTGTATTTCTTACTACATGTTAAATAAACCTAGTGTAGCTGAAAATCGTAAGTTTATTTAATTTTATTTTTTGTATGTTTGTATTTGTAAGTTAACATCAAATAAAATTTCTTATTCTGTGAAATAGGGCTGTCATGATATTAGATTTTTCACACCATGGTTATTGTGGCCAAAAGAATTCACAATATCAGTATATTGCAATATCTATAGAAATGTTGGGGGGAAAGTTATCAAATTAATTTTAAAGGTGCTGTATGTAGGATTGACACCTAGCGGTTGAACTAGGTATTGCAGTCCAAATTCAAAATATTGGAGAGGGTTTTTTTCACCCGGCCCCTCCTCCTCAGACTTGAGGCACACTCAGGTTGCCAGATTAACGACACCAACAGGAACGAGCGCACATGATGATGAATGAAATGAAATACGCTGAAATAATACGCCTGGCAACCCGGCGTGCCGAAATACAATTGGGTAAACTGGCAGTGGGCAGGTTTCACAAACCAAAACACACTGACATTCCGGGCCGGAACGCACATTTTCAAAGGAGAATAACTGACTGTAGCATTGTTTTTCAGATAAACAAGTATGTTAACTTAGCATGTTTCTTAAATATCTGCAAACATATTATGGTATTTTTATGCTTTAGTAGAGTCAAAAACTTACATACAGCACCTTTAATTTGTTTTAGTTTTTCTTTTTTACCCAACGAACTTTAGGAGACTGATAAACACAGGGCACAAGGCTCTCGCTTTGTCTACTTTGAAGCTCCCTATGAAATAACAAGAGAAAATACTGTCAAGTTCAACAGTATGATGAATAAATATTAACATCAAAACTGATACTTTAACCTGTTAACTTACGGAGTAGCTGATTATCGGTAATACCGGTATATTGCGACATCCCTACCATGAAAAAAAGACTTTGGTCATATCGCCCACCCCTATTGTAAACCATAGTTGTTGTTTTTTTTGTTGTTGTTTTTTTTCTTTCATTTTTGGGTGGTAAATCTCTTTAATATTACACCATGAGCAGTTAACATTTCACTGCAATGTTTCCTGTACCACTATGAAAAGCTCATATGAGACCTACAAATTATGTGTTTGAATGAGTCTTACAAATTCTTTAAAGAGTGAATTCACTTACTAAATTATCTGATTAACTTGTTTAATGTCTAATTTTTGTTTGCCTTGGTACAGTAAACAATTTTGGTCATAAATTTGGTACTTTTAATGAGCCACATCTGGGTTGTAAAGCAGAACTAATTGAGATCCACTGCTCTACAGAAGAAATATTAATTTAATAATCCATATATTATGCACTTTTATAATAGCATTAAGACCACCTAAAAAAAATTTCCCCAATACTTCCATCCTAAAGGTTCTTTTGAGCAGAAGTGATTTTGTTGCACCAGATTATCGATGCCTAAGTAATATATTGCATGTCATATTTTACATGATTTGGCCCACAGTGTTGGAAAAATTGTGAAAGCCTGTGTATATACACATGTCCAAAAAGTATGATGAGGAGAGAAAAAGAGAGCAAGAAGAGAATGAGGAGAGAAAGAGAGAGCAAGATTTCAGATTTGTTACGGTTGTTGTCTTGTACACCATGCATGCGTGATGCAAGTTCAGTTAATCAACTCTAAATTCTTGAAATGCATTTTTGTATTGACATATGTAGTAAAAGTAGAAAATGTGTTTTTACATAAGGAACAATTTGATGAGATCTTCAACTAGTTTTGTATTGTTCAATTTCTTAGAATTCCCTCAGAGCTGCGATTCCAGCATACCGTTGGTGGCGCAGGAGTTGATGCGCAAGATGATTCGGAGGTTTGCCTTAGAGTATGCATGTAAAAGCCAGGCTCATGAGGGCCTGAATGGCCTAAGTGACACCTCTGAGCTTCTCCCTCATCAACCGGATCCTGATGGGCCTCTGGACCTCACCATCAGCCGAGCTTCTCAGGCCCTGCAAGGTAATCAAGGTTTTTTTTTGTTTTTTATGGAAATCAAAACAGTTTTCTCTTCAAGAGACCAGATTCAGGAGTAGGGATGCACCGAATGTTCGGCAACCGAAATTGTTCGGCCGAAAATAGCAAAAAAAACCTTTTTCGGTGTTCGGCCGAATTAGCGAAAAGACCG
>JAFVLL020011794.1:0-12500 GCA_021397915.2 Tor tambroides
CCGTGAGCGAATCCTACACACACAAACAGGAAATCACGTCCCAGCTCTAATCGAGCCTGGAGGCAGAGATTCTGTGAGTGTGTAGATTTTTGGGTGCGTTTCAATAAAGCGCTTGGAGAAAAATAATTCAAGCATAAATGCTGGTGGCGAGGGAGTTGGCAGATTTTAACCAGCAGAACTATTTTTTTTCATGACACTGCAGGAAGGATGATAACACTAAAATTGGAGGAGCCATTTTAACCATAAGACAATAAAGTAATAATGAAAGTGCATATCAAGATGCACTTAAGTCCTACTTAAGTGGGTTAAAAACACTTTAAGCTTAAGTTAACTGTATTTAATATAAATTTAAACTATAATAAATTTTCATTTAATTGCAATTAACATGAACATGGAGCATCTGAAAACACTAAATTCAATTTGCACTTAAGTATATTCTTTTAAAATCGATTAAAAAACTCAAAAGCCCATTCGGTAAAAGCCCATTCATACCAACAATAACTATTTTAATGATAATTTTATTAGCGTCTTCATCAATGCACAATATTGTTCTGTTTATCAACTTCAGGCTAAGTAACTAAGTAACTTTGCAACTTCATGTTAACTAGCAGTCATTAGAGTATTAGTAGACTCCCTGCTTTATATCTGCTAACAATTTATTTTGATTTTACTGACCATAAGTAACTTTACAACTTATTTAACTAACTCGAACCCTAACCTAACAGTCTACTAATACTAATAACGAGAATTAGTTGACATGTAGTTGCAAAGTTACTTATAGTTATAGAGCCCTATGAAATCAGGTTTCATTTTTGCACATTTTTCTTTTCAATTTCTGGACTCTGATGTCTAATTAATCCAAACCATGAAGCTTATACAATTTAACAACAATTTATTACAAGTTTTAAAAAAAATTACATTTTTAGGGCCCTAAAAAATGATGGTTTGTTAGTTCATTAGTTCTTTAGTTCATTACTTCGTTCATTCATTTAAAAGAAATGAAAATTAAACTCTTTCATATTTAGTCCACCACATGTATAATGATAATGGAATGATATCGTTGGAATCACTTTCAAACCTTTTTTCCCCAAAATTAACCTAGTTTTGATTTATTCATCCAACATTTGACAATTCCACGACGTTCCGTGTTCTGCAGAAAATTCCATTTTTATGACTGGATTCCGGTATTCCGTCTGCTTTTTTCCACATCACAGAAATCATAGCACACTATAGCTGAATGTCTAAAGTGGACGATCAAAATAAAGTGTAACCTGTTATTCTTTCCCATTTAGAACAATATTTAAAACTGCATCTTTATCATTATAGTTGTTTTCCTTGGTGTGAGCAGGCCTTAATACTGAAGGTATCACTATCATCCAAACCCCTCCACTCCATACTGTGACCTCTAAACTACAATATTCAACCCAGACAGATTCATTTTCTGCATTTTGGGGGGAAAATCTATGGAATTCTACAAACTGAATATAAATTTAATAAAACGCGTTAAAAGAAGTCGGTACCACTCTTATTGGTGGCTAAAAGCATTATGAAAGTAGTCAAAATCTATAACAAACAGACATGCAGGGCACAGATTCCTGACCTGTCTCATCACGGCTGAGGCAGAGATTGTGTGTGCGTCATTTTTTGGGTGTATTTCAATAAAATACTTGGAGAAACATAATTCAGGCATAAATGCTGGTGGTGTGACTGATGGACCTGCTGTTAAAGCGACCGCTTATTCTTCATCTCTTCATCCGAGTCACCCAACCAATCACACACAGCATTCCAAGAAATTTCATTGGAAAAATGATTTTTTATTCCGACAACAAATCTCTCAGTGAAAGCAACACAAACCGCGGGGCTCCGTACCTGAATATGTCGCACGGTGAATATGACGGGGTCAGACAGGTAGACTTTGTTGCTGTCTTTGTTGATGGCCGCCGTTATAATGGGAGAGTTGACGATGACAGAGTAGTTTGTGTTCAATGTCTCGCTGCTGAACTTCATGCTGGCGTTTTCAGTGGACAGATACGAACCCAGATGCTTGTACAGGACGAACGCCATCCGGATCTCACCTGAAAGACAGAGCGGCTGTTAGTTTCATTATGGATTTATTCAGCATTATCATGACAAAGTTCAGTTGTTTCAATTTACTCAGAAGCATTTGGCTACTCAACAGAAGCTGAAAAAAGCCTCATTTTTGAGCAAATCAAATAAGTTAGTCAATCATTAACAGAGGCTTGGGGCAAAAATGCCTCCAAACCTGAGAAATATGCAGATTGCCCCTGAATATGCCGCTGTATGAGTTCATTTTTAATATTTATAACATATCACACATGCAAGAGTACAGTTTTTCCCCAAATATCAGCATGACTGCAAATGTTTGTACTACAGTTTAACTAGCATCTTAACTTTTTAGACACAATACTGTCTGTTTTATTTCACAAGCAAAAATAGCTCCAAACAAAGCCACAGCAGAACTGTTGCACATTGTGTTTTGTTACTGAATGAATTTGCTTTTAAACAAATCGGGTGAGTCGATGATTCAATGACTCACTTATTATGACAGTCACTTGTTTCATACTTAGAAGTAAATTTCATATTTCTATACTGAAAATGTTATTTTAAAACATGCCTCTTTGTAATTGTAGTGTAAATGCAATGTAAAATGCTTGTTTTGTTTACTGTGTGGAGATGTGCTGAAATCGCGTTTGGTCTCGTACTGTATCGCGTCCCTTGTCAGTGTCGGGCGCTTGCTTGGCCATTTGTTGTGATTAACAGGAAAGTGTGTTCAGCTGAATTAGATGAGTATTTTGTTAGATGGGTATAAAAAGCATAGTTTACTGCGGCAGCCTTCGCGTGAAGGCCTCCTCGTGTGAAGACCGAAGAGTGTAAAGACCATCGACTCTACCGTGTGACTCCACCGGGCAGGGACACCGGCAAAGGATATAAGTATCGCTTTTTATTTTTCCTCTTTCCTACTACTTGTTTCACTTCTGTTTCAGTTTTTTTATAACCATTTCTTACTATGTGTAAGTAAGTTGTTGTCGTTTTTTTAGCATGTGTGTTTGGCTCAGTGTTATTTTTAGGATTACTGATAAACTAATGTAGTTTGATTTGTATTATTATGTCTGTATATATATATTTTTATTAAGTTTTAGTTTTATTTGAGTTATTTTTGTACTTCAACATACTACATGGAAATGCAATAATATATAAATGGGTGTTTGGCTTAGTGTTATGTTAAAATCATTATTATACTCATACCTTTTGTTGTTTTAATATTTTGAATTGTTTTTAGCTTTATTTTTTGTTTTCATTTAAATGTTTAGCTTTGAAATGTTGTTGTATGCATTTGTCATTTTTATTTAACTTATTTTCTTAAATCTGTATATATAGTATTTATAGAGTTTTAACTTATAGTTTTAGCTACTTTTTCTTATTTGTAAGTTGCTTTGGATAAAAGCGTCTGCTAAATGACTAAAAGTAAAGTAAAGTAAAAGTAAATGCATTCATGGCATCTCTGAGCTGCATCAAACAGTTGGGAGTCTTTAAGATTTTTTAATGTTTTTTCAAAGAAGTCTCTTCTGCTCACCAAGGCTGAATTTATTTGATCAAAAATACAGTAAAAACAGCAAAACTGTAAAATATTATTACTATTTCAAATCGCTGTTTTCTATGTGAATATATTGTAAAATGTAATGTATTGCTGAATTTTCAGCATCATTACTCCAGTCTTCAGTGTCACATGATCCTTCAGAAATCATTCTAATATGCTGATTTGCTGCTCAAGAAACATGTCTGATTGTTATCAATGTTGAAAACAGTTGTGCTGCTCAATATTTTTGTGGAAACCATGATTCATTTTATTTTTCAGGATTCACAGATGAATAGAAATTTTGTAACATTACAAATGTCTTTACTGTCACTTTTGATCATTTTAATGCATCCTTGCTGAAAAAAAGTAATAATATTTCAAAACTAAATACATACATACATAAATAAATAAATACATAACCCATGTTTTTATTAGAAATGAGTTTAATAGAATAGCAGTTTCTATGCCAGTTCTGAAGTGCAAAGATTTGTTTAGTAACCACATTTAGGGTTTTATTCATCTAATTTAGTTGAAGAATTTGACATTAAAGATGATGCATACTGTACATACAAGGTTAGAAAAACTTTGACCTTATAAAAGGTAAAAATGTTCCTGGAAATGACTTTAAGTGGGCAAATATTGGCCCTGAATGGAAAAGGTAATTTCTTTGACCACGTGAGCGATCGGAGGGGAGCTCGTTTGAGAGACCAGCCACCTGCTAAAGCCTTTACAAAGCCAAAGTGACAGTATAACAAAGCAAAACTTGTTAAATCTGCTGTTGAACATGGCCTGATGGGGCGTACCGGGGTTCAGCCGCACGTTTCTTTAGAGTTCACTAAAAAACTCTTCATTACCACATCACAGAGAGCAAGCAGACACCGTCTCCAGCTGATCGAAGCCCTGTTTCAGGCGTTATATTAGAGGAAAAGAGCAATGAAGTGTAATAATTTGAGCTTTGATTAGATGGGATTCGGTAGATCACGTAATGAATACATAACACCCATAATGCTTTGTTCCTCTCGGCAGCATTTACTGAGAGCCACAAAGGTTTCGAGTGAGCGGGAAAAAAGGGAGGAAAAAAAATCTAACCGCAGAGTCGATTTGATTCAGCTTTATTGAAATGTCATGAGTGCTTTACTGCCTCCTTTGACACAGCTACAGTTCTGCTCATTATTTTCGCATCTCACTTGCTTTTTTCGTGAAAAGAAATGAAAATCACCCCACCGCCGCCTCCCCGTCGCATCTGGATCACTGACTCACAAGAACACAAAACAATTTTTTTGCGATTCCTGTTGATGGGCTGTTCGGTAACAAGCATTTGTTTGCGGGAAGAAAAACTCTGATGAAGGAAACCAGTTCATAAAATGGAAATAAGCGTCGAGGATCTCCACTTTCCCTCTGTTTTGTTTTTCCAAGTAGGATGTTGGAAATCAAAAGTTTCAGAGAATGCAAGTGGCTTTAGTTTTCAGTGTTATTTCAGTATCACTGATTTACTAGTATAGTTTGTGTTAATATTTTGAATTAGATTGTTTTAATATATATTTTCTTTTTTTTTCTTTATTTCTTTATTTACTTTAAGTTTTAATCTTGTGCATTTTTTTAAATATAAATATCTATACAGTTTTCATAAATTTCAGTTGTAGTTCTTTTAGTACTTAAACTAAAAGAAAAGGAGATATGTTGCCTCGGCAACTAGTTGAAATAAAATAAGTTCTTTTTTTTCAGTTACTGTTTGGGTATATTTTACAGTTTGAATTTTTAGTTTTGCTTTAGTTATGCTGATTTTACTACTTCAACTTAAACTAAACAAAAATAAGAAATTGGCAAGCAGTTAAAATTAAATATTAAAATACTTAAAATTAAAAACTAAAATACTAATTATTATTATTATTATTATTATTTTATTTTACTTCAAGTAATGTTTAAAGCTTAAACTTTTTTCAGATTTTATTTTATTTCATTTAATGTTTTAATTAATTTTTAATGTTTTTAGTTTTTAGTTTTAGGTATTTTAGCCATTTTTGTAGCACTTTTTCTTTTTTTAGCAAATTTTAAACGAAAAGACGAAACGCTACCTTGGCAACAAGTTGAAATAAAATATTTTTGCTTTCTTAAATAATTTATTTCATTGAATGTCTAGTTTTTTATGGTTTTATTTATTTATTTATTTTAACTTTATTTAGCTTTAGTTATTTTAGTACTTCAAAATGAAAATGATAAATATTACACTGGCAACTAGTTAAATATAAAATAAATAAATAAATAAATACATTTTATTTTATTTCAGTTACTGTTAAATCATTTTTTATTTAGTTGTAGTCATTTTAGTACGTCTATACTACTTCGCTAAAAGAAAACGACACATTTTGTGTTGGCAACTAGTTGAAATAAAATATGTTTTTATTTTATTTTATCTTAGTTGATTTTAGTTTCAGCTAGCGTCACACATGACCGTCTCATAACCCCGTGTCTGCCGCTGTGTCGTGTCTGTACCGTTTCTGCCGTGTTGTTTGAGGGTGTTGGCTGACAGGTGGATGGCGTTCCCCTGGCCTCCCGTCTGTGGAAACTTCAGATCGGGGAGATTTCCGTCTGTGCTCATCCTTGCCACCTCCAGCTCTGAGCAAAGACAAAACACACACGCACACACAGTTAAACCAGAAAAACAATCCACACAATGCATGACAAGCGAAGACTCTGCCGATAACACACCTCAGAATTCGACAGAGGTATTTTAAGTTTAGAAGTATAATGAAAGTGAAAAAGGACTGAAACAAAAGCTGTTTTATATATGTGCTTCATCCCACTTGTGTGCTATTTTGCAATCTTCTGATTTCATGCAAGCATTTTGTGTGAGGAATTAAATCTAAAAATCTTAACATTTGTCTAAAATCTCTAATCTCTTTGGTGTGCATAAAAATTGTAGCAAGGTCCAATTCATGAACAAATAATTCCTTTGAACAGATTTTCAATGAATCATTGAATCTGAATGGTTGAATTGCTAATCAGACTAATACAGTTCTCAAGGTCTCAGGTTCTGTTTTTCTTACGTGGATTACAGAGTTAGATTCATTTGATGATTTGACTCGATCTGGATTGTATAGTTCATCCAAACTCATCTCAGTTGCTCTCATAGCAACAGGTCATTTATTTGACGTAAATAGGATTGAACTGCAGCGATTTCAGCAGAGGTGATACTTGAAGTCTGTCACAGCTGCTGAGCACCCTGTTGCTTTCCATTCACACTGACCACTTTTATACTCCTTTTTATATTTTTTTCAGCCACTACTCCATCACAACAGTAGTTGAACTGAAATCTTGAGAAGGCACATTTTAAAACGCAACAATGCACGACATCGAAACGTTTGCGGCACATACTTGCGTAGAGTCTGCGGTTTGAAAAAAAAAAGTTCAAACGGAGAATGAAACTCCTGCTGTGCTGATTGCACAAATCAAAGCATCTCGCTCTGTCTGAGACTTCAACAGTGATTCAGCGCAGCTCTCTAATCAAAGTATGAATGCACTGACTCACTGCATCGGCGCCAGGCCTGCAGCCTGATTTCGTGCATTCATAAACATGCTTTCAGAGAAGCTGAAAAGAAGTCAGCCTCAAAATCCCCCAGCATTTACACAAACACTTATCAAACCAAAATTAGCATTAAAAATCCCGGAGGAGACTCTCATTCGGCGGCGGGGCGGCGCGGGCCCGTTTACCACCGCTGCAGGTATTCGCCGGCGACAGGACAAAGGAGAGCGATAAAGAGCGGTGGGCAGAACCAGACGACTATAGCTTGCAAGAAATACTTTTTCATTCTTGCAGCGTCGCTGTGAAAAGCTTAAGACGCCAAACAGCAGGCCGAGACGCTGTTGTGCCACGAGAGAAATCAAAAGCCGGTTTAAATAACACGTTAATCGCCCCAAATCTGCTCGCCAGATTACGAGCGTGAGGACAAACACGCTTTCCATCAAAAAGAGGGAAATCTAAATACAATGGCGTGCCTTTTTTTTTTTTTTTTTTTTTTAAGCGCATTATATTAAACCGAAGGAGGAGGATAACAACCACTTCAGGGAAAGTTGGCAAAAGATGAGCATCCATTCTCACACACAAACAGGCTTTTATTTCCCCAAACGACTGTGTCATCAACACTATCATCAGATGGCAACGCCACTAATCTTCTCTCGATTCTCCACATGGCGCGATGTTGGCGCTCTGCGTCGCCTTAAAGGGATAGTTCGCACGAAAATCATAATGCAAACCCGTATGACTGACGTTCTTCTGTGAAACATAAAAGGAGATAATCTGAGGAACATTCAGAGGGGTGTTGAGCTTCAAAATGCAGAAACAAACAAGCAAAAAAAAAAACCAAACAGAATAAAACTAGCTCATATGATGGTCCAAGTCTTCTGGAGCTGTATGATGGCTTTGTGTGAGCACAAGACCAACATTTAAGTCATTAATTATTAAGTCAGTATTTCTATTGATTTATGTTTCTGTGCATTCAAATGTACAACCCAGGACCACTGGAAAAAAGCACCTGTGCCGATTTTTTGGAAAAATTATATTATGTTGCGTCTTGCAGTTTCAAAGTGAAATGTCCAGTAAGTGCTGCTAAAAGCATGTTCAGTTTTATCTGAAACAGATGAATGTGAATCTGGCAATGATTTACATTGGTTGTTGTACTGTACATATCACAGCTGTTTGGAAATGAAATGCCTAGTTGAGTGGCGTTGTAAGGTCAGTACTCTATCATGTATGAAAATAACATACAGTCTACTCTAAACCTAACCAATAAGAGTTAACAAAATCAAACATGTGATAAAAACACACCTGCTGAAGCAACCAAGTCATTTTAGCTTGTTTTTGAGATCTTTTATCATGACTTGTGCTTCATTGGGACTTACATCTCAAGTGCAATGCTGTACCGGGTGTGCTATTGAGCAAGTTTACTACGTCAGAAAAGCCACATATATGGAGCTGGTTGTGTGATGCAAACGTCAAAATACCTAGTTTACAAATCATGCACTATGGTAAAAGTGTTTTGAGGTCATAACATAGAATTGCACAAGGAACTGCTTGAACATATGTTATTAATCGATAATTTGCCACTGTAATCATAATTTGTGCGCTAAAGAATAAAAATTGTTAGCGTTTTACTGTCACTAGTGTTAATTTCAGTTGGAAACTGCAGTAAATTTTATGTACACGTTTTATTAATTTAGCAAAAAAGTAGGTAGAGGCAGTTTTTCCAATGAGCCTTGGCTTCAAACAGCACGGTAGATGCATTGTGCCAAGTTTAACATCAAACGTCACTGGTTTATGCATGTGTCCGATAAATAATTCTTCCATTTCAGTATGTTTCTCACATGTTTTGGAATATAATGCAAGAGTCACATGGATGACACAGTAGCACAGCTTGACTGTGCACCGTAGAAATTATTTTCTTTTCCCCAAAGTTTTGAAGTAAATAAAACAGATTATTGGAGTGTTTTGCCAGAAAATACTATTTTGTCTTAAAAATTTCACATTTATTCAGTGTGTTATCTGCCATTTCTTTGAAATGAATTATGAATTTCTGAGTGAAAACTGTTTGGACATCGTAAATTATGGAAACAGCATCTCCTTGTGTGTTCCACAGAAGAAAGAACATAATATAGGTTTGAAATGATAGGAGAGTGTGTAAACTTTTCAATTTCGGCTGATCTATTCCTTTAACTGAAGGCTGCTTTTCGTCTCGCCGGTGTCAGTGACGGACTCAGCGGCCCCATGGGCCAAACAAACCGTATAACGCTGCAAACTAACCCCATCAAACAGGGCCTGAAGGTCTGCTAAAGGTGTCAGAGTCCGCAGATTAATTGCTGTGCGGCACGGAGGATATAAAATAACCCTCGTAAAAACTTTGTCGGGAGGGCCGCCCTGCCCCCGTGGAGCCCAGCTCCGCATCCCTTAATATCAGGATAAATCGCATGCCAGACACGATAAATTCTGTTTTATTAATTCCCAAAATGCGAGCATCTCCGCAGAGAGAAGGCAGACCTACATTCTGGAGTTTCCATGGCAGCCAGACCATCTTAAATCCCATCTTTAGGAAGCAGAGATGCATCCGCTTTCATCCCGAAGGAATATATGCACACAACAACAGCCTGATCTCGGGAATGCTGACATTCACACTGTGATATTCACAAACAGATGCGAGAGGGACAGAAAAACGTGGGTGTCCTCAAAACGTCACGTCCCATTCCTCTGCGGGCTGAGAAACGCGTCGTAAACGACACTAAATTATCGCTCGGAGCATATGCTCACTCAGCCTTTCGTTTAAAAACGCTTAATTACGCCTTCCAGTGAATGAAATAACAGGATTCGCACGCATAAAGGAGTCGAATGCGTGTGCTAATGGTGGCGCGGTGCTGATATGAGGTTATCTGTGATGAAAGCAGGTTTATCGGTGTGTATCAGGGCTGCTCGGGTTCATGGACTCCACTGATAGCCGGATGTGCTGATTTCTGCCAACACAACCTAAAACTCACACTTTCCATGGGATAAGGCACGCTTTGGTGTCACTTTACATTTTTTTAATGCATTAGAGGTACAAATCCCATGTTTTTTTTGCTGTAACACACTGAAAGACGAGAAACATTTCATATTCCTAATTTTTACACAAACTGTAGTAGTGACAGCATTCAAAAAGATCAACCATGTAAACCTGTTATAATGGTTGACTAAGAAAATGATCAAGCAATTTTATTTTCTGTAATTTTTGAGAAATATAAATGACAATGATCAAGATTTTTTGTAATTAAAAAAAAATATATATATATATATATAATAAAATGATCAAGTGTTTTTTACTGTAATTTATGGCAAATATAAATAAAAAAATAATTAAGCATTTTTTTCTGTAATTTATGACAAATATCTATTGTCTATTATGACTTATCTATTATGACAAATTATCTTACATTTTTTGCTGTAATTTATGGGAAATATGACAAAATATCAAGCATTTTTTATTTATGAGAAGCATAAATGATAATAATAACATTTTACTGTAATTAATAAAAAATATAAATGATAAAATGATCAAACATTTTTTTCTGTAATTTAAGGGAAATATCAAATACAAAATTATTACAGTTTTTTTCTGTAATATCTAGGAAAGATAAATGACAAAAATGATCAAGCAAAGATTTTTTTTACACTCTAATTTATGAGAGTTTAATGACAAAATAATAAAGCGAGTTGTTGTTTTTTTCTGTAATTATTGAGAAATATAAATGGATAAATTATCAAGAAAATATTTGTTTTCTTTTATTTAAGACATATATAATAATAATAATTGGCAAACAAAATCCACCAGACAATCAGAGGGGACATTCAGACAAACAAGTGTTGACAACAACATGTAAAGCAGCTCCTACAATCTTTAGCTTGACCTCCTGAGGTTGACAATTCATATTTTCTGAAGGTTAAGCACCTCATTTCTGACCATTGCTTGTGGGAAGAGAAGTCTACAAAACATCCTCACTCCAACAGAAGAAGAGAAGATGAAGTCTTTCATGCATGATTGACCTTCATTCCTGTAGCTCTAACAGTAGGAGCAGGACAGTAGCTCATGGTCAAGGTCATGAGTTTGATTGATGAAGCTCTGAATGCACTGTAAGCGAAAGCATGACTTACGGATGTTTTCGGCGTTTTCCTGCACGACGTCGGTCTTCAGCAGGTTGTCTGCGAGCACGAAGGCGCCCTGTTCGACGGTGTCCAGCAGCAGAGTGGCAGCGCGCAGCTGATCGCCGCTCGACAGCTCCATCCAGGCCGCCCGTGCCTGCGGCTGCAGCAGGTTATTCACCGTCTCCACCATCGCCTGCAGCCGAAAACAGAGAGCACCGAACCTGTTAACATCCTCAAGAAACACTACAAACACAATGGCATTTCTGACAGATGGATCATGATGAACAAATCTATGCGTATGAATACTTAGCCAATGAGACCCCATGACTGGAAAAGATGTGAACCTTCTTACCATGAAACCATGTCCGAAACACTGTTTTAACATGACAAATGGTACCAAACACACAATGATCAAGCAAATAACTTCTTCACATAATTTATGAGAAATATAAATGACAAAATGATCAAGTAGTATTTTTTTCTGTAATTTGTGACAAACATAAATGACAAAATGATGAGGCAAATATTTATTTTGTAATTTATGAGAAATATAAATGATAAAGAACTTTTTTTTAATTTTATGATAAATATGTGACAAAATGATCAAGCAATTTTTCTGTATTTTATGAGAAATATATAAAAAATTATCAAAAATTTTGTTTTCATTATTTTTATGAGAAATATAAATGATAATGATCAATAAAAAATGAGAAATATAAATGACAAAATGATCAAGCAGTATTTTTCCCTTTCCCTTTTTGATTTATTTTTTTTCAAAAAGGATCAAACATTTTTTTTTCTTTTTTTTTTATAAGAAATATGAAATAATGAATAATGACAATGATCAAGAAAATATTGTCTCCTGTTTTTATGAGAAATAAACATAAAATGATCAATCAAATAGTTTTCTTATGTAATTTATTAGAAAGATAAATGACAAAATGATCAAGCAAATATTTCCTATTGACCTCCTCGACAGTTAATCTTGACAAAGGTTGACAGTTAACGCTTTTCTGAAGGTTAAAATAAAATAAAATAAAATAAAATAAAATAAAAATAAAATAATAAAATAAAATAAAAAAATTAAATTAAATTAAATTAAATTAAATTAAATTAAATTAAAATAATTGTTTCAGACCATATCTTGTACACTTTATTTAGGGAAAAAAGAAAAAAATCCAGATATGTCATACCTGTCAAATTAGTGCATACACACACACTTTGTGAATGAGACCCAAT
>JAFVLL020011794.1:15000-25000 GCA_021397915.2 Tor tambroides
TTCTACTCAACACACTAATTAATATTAAATACATTTAATTATTTAAATAAATTTAAATGAATACATTTACATAAAAAAAAAAAAAATACAAACCCAAAAATAAATCACCAAAACAGAACTACAGAGAAAATCTCTTAACAAAAGAAATATATTAATATTTTACTGATATTAAATACTAATACTAATTACTATTAATACTAATAATCATAATGAACAAATATATAAAATATGAACTATTATTATTATTATTGCTACTATTACTACTACTACTATTACTACTACTAATAATAATAATATAAATATTCTATTTATTTATTTTATTTTATTTTTCTATCCATTATATTTTCACATTACACTTACAAGAGTGTGTTTTTCACATGCTGTAGCAGTGGAAAAGAGCTCAAGTGTCACAAAAATAATATGACAATACAAGACATCTTAACAGCCCTAAAAATGGGCTGTATCCGCTCTTATTTTGTTCTTTCTGTCATTTCCAGACAGTTCTTCTGACAGCTTCAGCCTCACACTTTCAGCCGCACACGTGTTCAGTGAGGTCAGACATACAGGACTGAATCACCATCATCATCATCATCATCATCATCATCTCACACAGCAGAGAAGAAGAAAGCAGAAAGTCCAACAACTCCTGAAATACATCTGTTTCACATTCTGCTCTCACTCGTCTAGATGGTCTTTCTCACACATACGAATGACTTCCAGCCTGCATTACAACTCTGTGTGTGTGGCGCTGATCAATCTGATAGTTATTAAAGGCAGAAAACTCATATTGTGTTTTTAATACAAGTTCTAATTTTAAAACACATATTGCATGCGGTCTCATGCTGTGCATATAGACACCAGCTCCACTTATATTGCACTTTTTCAAAGACATACCGAAGAAAAATAAGTAAATGTGAGTGTGTGTGTGTATCCAATCACACTGACAGCAGTAGGAAATTCATATTGTGTTTTTAATACATGCTCTCTGTTTTATCCAGCTTTAATGTTGTGCATTTAGATCCCAGACCTACCCATAATGCCCTTTTAAACAGACTTAGGAAATAATCTTGTTTAGTGTGTGTGTGTGAGAGAGAGAGAGAGTGTGAGAGTTTCTCTCTGTGTGTGTATGTGTGTGTCTCTCTCTGTGTGTGTGTGTGTGTGTGTGAGAGAGAGAGAGAGTGTAAGAGTCTCTCTCTGTGTGTGTATGTGTGTGTCTCTGTGTGTGTGTGTGTGTGTGTGTGAGAGAGAGAGAGAGAGAGAGAGAGAGTGTGTGAGAGTCTCTCTCTGTGTGTATGTGTGTGTCTCTGTGTGTGTGTGTGTGTGTGTGTGTGTGTGAGAGAGAGAGAGAGAGAGAGAGAGAGAGTGTGAGAGTCTCTCTCTGTGTGTGTATGTGTGTGTGTGTGTGTGTGTGTGTGTATGTATGTGTGTGTGAGAGAGAGAGAGTGTGTGTGAGTCTCTCTCTGTGTGTGTGAGTCTCTCTGTGTGTGTGTGTGTGTGTGTGTGTGTGTATCTGTGTGAGTCTGTGTGTGTGTGTGTGTGTGTGAGAGAGAGAGAGCGAGAGTGTGTGTGAGTCTGTGTGTGTGTGTCTGTGTGAGTCTGTGTGTGTGTGTGTGAGTTTCTCTCTCTCTCTCTGTGTGTGTGTGTGTGTGTGTCTGTGAATCTGTGTGTGTGTGTGTGTATGTGTGTGTGTCTGTGAATCTGTGTGTGTGTGTGTGTGTGTGTGTGTGTGTCTGTGAATCTGTGTGTGTGTGTGTGTGTGTGTGTGTGTGTCTGTGTCTCTGTGTGTGTGTGTGTGTGTGTGTGTGTGTGTGTGTGTCTTTGTGAATTTCTGCGTGTGTGTGTGTGTGTGTGTGTGTGTGTGTGTGTGTGTGTGTGTGTGAGATTGATCCTGGCAGACAGACAGCGCTGATAAAGCAGCGGATGGTCTGTGTGTCCGTCTCTTGTTCAGCTTCATCACACTGGGCTCAAGGAAGGTCACGTTCATCTTTAAAACATCACATCCTGTTAAACACTGATTCTCCATTAAAGTCCATTCAATCACGACCCATCAGACAGAAACCAGCCGTCTTGTGCCAAACCGCAGCTGGTTAAACTGGAGTCTCCGATAGAAAAACAATGCAAATCAGGCAGCGTGTTGAGGAGAAATGAGCTGCTACTTTTCTAAGCAATCAGGCTGACTAGTCTAAACTTAACATCCTAGCAAAAACACAGCAACAGCCTGCATTAAAAAAATGAAAACAATAAATTATCACTGGCTTCATCCAAACACAGAAACATGAGCAAACTCTTTAAAATCTACGCAGCTAGTGAAATAAATTGAGCTCCAAAAACAGATATTTATGGCTTAATAATGTTTCCTTAAAGCAATAGTTCAGCCAAAAAATGACATTTGATGAACATTTACTCATTCTCAGATCATCCAAGATATAGATGAATTTGTTTCTTCATCAGATTTGGAGAAATGTAGCATTGCATCACTTGCTCACCAATGGATCCTCTGCAGTGAATGGGTGCCGTCAGAATGAGAGTCCAAACAGCTGATAAAAACATCACAATAATCCACAAGTAATCCACACCACTCTAGTCCATCAGTTAACATCTTGAGAAGACAAAAGCTGTGTGTTTGTAAGAAACAAACATACATTATTAAGACTTTTAAACTTTAAACCTTTGCTTCTGGCTAAAATATGAGTCCATAATCCATAATTTTGCTTCCTCCAGTGAAAAAGTTCATCTCTCATCAAAATCCAGCCACATATTTGTTTAGAGCTGTTTTGGCTTGTAAACGGTGCTTGATCTGTGCAGATTTCTCTCCTGATTCAGACCACTTTTCCACTGGTGGAAGCAAAATTATGGATTATGGACTCATATTTTAGTTAAAAAAAACATCTTAAAGATAGATTTGTTTCTTATAAACATGCAGCTTTTGGCTTCTCAAGATGTTAACTGATGGACTGGAGTGGTGAGGTTTACTTGTGGATTATTGTGATGTTTTTATCAGCTGTTTGGACTCTCATTCTGACGGCACCCATTCACTGCAGAGCATCCATTGCTGAGCAAGTGATGTAATGCTACATTTCTCCAAATCTGATGAAGAAACAAACTCATCCTAATCTTGGATGGTCTGAGAGTGAGCATTTCAGCAAATTTACATTTTTAATTTTCAAACTAAAAGAAACTGATTTGATCTTCAAAGTAATAGCAGAAAAAACAAACAGGATTTTTTTGTATTTGTTTGTGTGTTGATGAATTGTAAACCATTTACATTATTTATTTACTTAGTATTACTACTTGAACGATGTAAAATACAGTACGAGCTCTTACTCTCACAGTAAGACGGTGTTTAGGCAACTATAACCACACAAAGCAGCTCTCACCATCATTAAACGATTTGTTTAACAGTTAATCATTTATGATACTGAACAGCAGCAGCACATAAAACAAGACACAAAAGTGCTGCTGTGCTCGTGAGCGTCGACGAAGGTTTTAAACGCATCCATGAATGTCAAACTGTAAACTCAAGTCATTTGCATTTGTATGGTCACTAATGTACCTATTAATGCAGCAGTGTATGAGCGATCTGATATACATATTTTGGGAACTCATTTTAAATCTCATCAGCGTCTCTTCACAATACGACATGGTTTTAAACTGCTATTCATGAAGATACAATCATATTTAGGAAATGCTGTCAATCAAGCTTTTTTTAAATAATAGAACTGAAATAATTAGACCTAAATCTTTTTTTGCAGCCGTGTATATTGGGTTTGCTGGCGCTGTTTGAGATATTATTGGACATTCAGTGTTACTGTGAACAAAAGACTAACAATAATGAGCTCCAAGATTGAGAACAAGCTAAATGTTATTCAAAAGTCAAATGTTTTAGTCTATTTAACAACATTAGCTTCCATTAATCATCAGCGACTTCTGTTTATGCTCACGTCTTCCCTCAGGTATACTCACTAATATCAAATGGTAAGTTCACTGTAATAAATAAATCTGTAAAATAACAGAAAACGTACTGGCAGCTTATTACACAGAACATTATCCATTCATTTTACAGACATTTCTGTTAACCCTAAAACACAACGCAATGCAGTGTAAAATTCAAAATACTGGTAAAACACCTGTAAAAAATAAAATTCCTTCAAATTATACAGTACATTGTGCTCTATTTTTACAGATTTTTTTTTTTAGAGTGTTGTTGGGCTCATGAATATTAACAATGTTGCCATATTCGCCCAAAGTGATTTGCTGAAATTAAAATGCGGACGCTGAAATGTGAGCACTAGCCAATGGGATTACAGCTCGCACATTAGTCCCGCCCACTGGCAAATGCTTCTGTTTGGCTTTAAAGCCTTCGTTTAACTTCACACTTTCTGTGATTAGGCAAAAAATCTCTTAATTCTAATTTACGAGATGCAAACTCAGAAATCTACAAAAAAGGTTAAATGACCTTTTAAAACGCTAATGGTTTAAAATTTATTTGTGCATTAAATCACAGAAACCAAATGACTTGAATGCATTAACGGTTTAGCATCCTATATATTGTGTGCATTTAAAGGAGATGTTCATAAATGATCTTTTGCATGCATATGTGAACTGAGCCTCGTATGTGAATCGATGCATACATTTTTTTGAAGGTTTCGATGCTGCTTTAATTATTTCATTGCTAATGCAAGCTTTAATCATGTTGTGAGACAGTTGTAAAGAGACGGTTGAAAACATCATTCTGCCTATTGCAATAGGCTGGTCAGGCTTCAGTCCATCGGGTCTAGCTTCGCTTACATGAGCTTCACATGTTCACATGACAGTTCAATCCCTCTCTGATCTCACTGCACTGACAGTTACGTGTCTGAAATATAAGAGCTGTGATATGATGATGTTTCTTCAGTACAGTCCAATGCTGACATTCACTTTTCCCACAAGGTGCAGTAAGGAATGGCTTTATTAACACCAGCAGTACCTGCACTGGGTTTCTTTATATAGCACACATAGCGAACACAATGGCAATTCAAAGTGCTTTACTGGAAAAATATGAAGAGAAAGGAAAAACAATTATGCAGAAGTCAAAGAAATACTACTACAGTGATTTTTTTCAAAGAGATTTTGAAGAATCTTTAAGCAGCTCTCTTCCATACATTGAATGCGTGTATGTCAATCTCCAAAAAAGACCAAAATAGCACCAGAAAATATCATAAAAGTGTTTTACAAAACTGAAGTGCCCAATACTTGAGTCTAAAAGTCTGATTTTTGTAGTTTCTAAATGATTTTTCTCCACCTCGTTATACTTATAAATTTCTTGTTATGCTGAATTATTACCAAATCTTTTGATTCAATCTTTTTATCACTTTGTTTTCTTTTAATTAGCACAGGTTTTGCGTTTGTTTTTGAGACTTATTGATCTGAGCTTATGCACTTCAGCTTATGAGTGAACACTGCCAAAATTGTCAAAATTATCAGGTTTTTTTTCAGTTCCAAAATGAAACACAAAACCTGTGCTAACTGAAAGAAAACAAGCTGACAAAAAGATTAAATCCAAGAATATAGCATATGAAACTGATAAGCAATTTTTAAAAGGCTGGTCATTTTTGAACACCAAATTAGGTAAAGGATTTTCAGTGCAGCACAAGGGTTAAATTAAGTTTCCTCTCACAAATCTATCAAATCCCTTCAGAAGACATTAAATATAGTGCACACGTCATATAGACTAATTTTATATTGCTTTTATGGTGCTTTTGAAGCTTTGGTCTCAAAACACTGTAATTGCTTGGGGAAAGAGTGGCAAGCACATTCTTCACATTTCTCCTTTTGCAATCTTTGTATCAAAGAAAGTCCTATGGGTTCAGAAAGATTATGATTGCAATTTCTATTTGAGCAGCTATTTAAGTGTAAAAGAAAATAGATGCTATTTGCATACAGAAGATTATAAATCAATTTATATTGATGCATTTAGCAGATGCTTTTATAGACTTATCAATCATGTTTGGAAGTATACAGTGCCACGTTGGTGAAGAAATCAATAAATCTGTTCTGTTCATCGTTTTGTATAATAATAATATTCCCATATTCCCAATAATAACCTTTTGTGTAAACTGGAAAAGAAAGCTGCAGTGGGCACACAGACTGAGAAATAACGCTGTAATTTTCATCCAGACGGGCCGCAGCTCTCCGAACAGATGAACATCTCTTTCCTTCAGAACAACAGCTGAAGCGGCTCAGTTTGTTGCGGGTCGTTTATTGATTGTGAAAGGGCATCGATAGTTTAAACATCAAACCCATTTCCCCTTAGAAAAACACACTCTGTACCCATAATGTACAGTGAGCTTTGGTTTCTGAACACAGCGCTAGAAATCTATTCTTAACGCGGGATCAGGTCGGGTATCGATCCATCACTGTTATTAATAAGTCAAACTCTGCGCTGGAGCACGAAACAAAAATAATCAAAATCTCTGCGCTTCTCGGCTCTCAGTGGAAATACATTGCTCTTCCCGTCCAGAAGGACTGTATTTTCTGTGCACATCGTCTACTGACCAGCCAAAGCAAATCCACTGATTTACACTCATCAAATTCTTAGCATCAGGAATAATAGACCAAAGCTTTTCTGATCCGTATGTATGAGACGTTTTCTAACACGCACAAAGTTTTAAGAAAGAGCTAGCACTTGTGCGATGTTTTCATGCTCGCTTGAACAGAACTTTAGTTCAATTCACTGATAATCAAAAAATTTGTCATTAATTGTTCAAAAGTGTAGACTCTGTATTTTATGATACATATACATGCTGTTTGGGGTTGGTGATGTTTTGAAAAGAAGTCTCTTCTGCTCAGCAAGGCTGCATTTATTTGATCAAAAATACAGTAAAAATTGTGAAATATTATTACAATTGAGAATAGCTGTCTTCTATGTGAATATATAGTAAAATGTAATTTATTTCTGTGATCAAAGCTGAATTTTCAGCATCATTACTCCAGTCTTCAGTGTCACATGATCCTTCAGAAATCAATCTAATATGCCGATTTGCTGCTCAAGAAACATGTTTGATTATTATCAACAATTTATTTTGCAGGATTCTTTGATGTTTCTATTTAAAATGTAAATGTTTTGCAACATTATAAATGTCTTTACTGTCTTTTTATGTAGTAAAACGTATTAATTTCTTTATTTCTTATTTCCTTTAGTATACAGAGGTGACTTTTTATTTATTTATTACTTCATAAAACAAACTGAATTCAAGTGAACACAAGTTCAAACCAGTGTTATTATTGCTAACTAAAACAAATATATATATTTTTAAATAAATTAATAATACATGAGAAACATACTCAAATAAAATTAGAAATGTTGCCTTGGCACCTACTCAATAAAATATAATATTATTATTTTAAAAAATTAACCTAAATCGTAATATATTTAAAAAGAACAAAAACTAATAAAAATGACACACAACAACAGAGCTAAAAATTAAGGTAAAATTAAAATGAAAACTGAAAACATACAAATTGAACCTAATTCAAAATAGAAATAAAAACTATAATACCATGTAAATAATATAAAAATAACACTGGATCAAACTAAACCCTACTTCTTGAAATAATCTTCACAGCCTGCTAACTCTGCTAAAAACTGTGTTTTTCAGGTCATGCTGGCAAACAAAGTGGCAAATGAGATTGCTGAGGTCTACATTACTGACTCTATTTCCAATAACACTTGAAAATAATAACTACATTTTTCCAGTTCTCAGTGAATTGGCACCTATACATTTTACACCATCATGTTCACAAGTTACGTTCTGCAGTCCACATCCAAGTTTGCTTCAAAGGTTCAGTTCAAGTGAATTGACCGAACAAACCAAACAGATTTGGATTCACACACATTACTGAGCGTCTTTAGTAACATCCATGATCTCCGACATCTGGACCAACACACGTCACATCCAACACATACTTTATCAAGCTTACGTGACCTCTGACGGGTCAAAACAGCTGTTGCTCAACAATCATCAAGTGCATGCTGGGAAGGCTGACAGTCACATGACCTGACAGGGTGCAGCAGCAGAGCTCAAGCAAAAAGCTGCAGGCGACTGTTGATCTGAGAGCAGCTGTGCTTCTCAAGCCTGCTTTATGAACAACACTGAATTAATTCTAACCTATAGCTCAAAAATGTGACCTAAAACTAGTTTATTCAAAAGATAAGAAGCACAGCTGCTCTCGTTGGTGCAAAAACACAGAGTTATGGGTGATAATGAGGCCGTGAACAAAAATAGATCCTTAACTAACAATAAGTTTAGTAGTTGACTGATAATCGCATTTGCCTTTGAAAAAAAGAAGTGCGCTTAATTGTAGTGAATGTGCACTTGTAGTGTACTTCAGATCTTAAAAGTGTATTTTTCATAAACTGTAGTTGCAGATAATAAAATATTAATGAAACAAAAGACCACTTAAGTCACTTGAAGAGAGACACTTTCATGACTATTTCTGAACACACTTAAGTGCACTTTTAAAAAGTGACCTTTGTAATAATGTCAAATTAAAAGTTTTACTTTAAAATATATTTTAAATCATTATGTTTTAAAGAAGTACACTTATTTTGATGTGTTAAGCACATGTAAAGTACTTGATCATTTTAACTGTTATTCAATATTATATTTGAAGTCAATATATTTTAAATCTACTAAATTGCAACTTCATTACAAAAGTGTAATTACAAATATATTTAAATGCATGACAAAAGTTTCATTTGAAATGATATTAAAGTATATTTTAGTTTACCACAAATGCTTGTCAGTACTTTAACCATATTTCAAAGACAATAGAAGTAATTATGAAATCACACATAAAGATGTACTTAAGTCCTACTTAAGTAGGTCAAAAACACTCTAATGTTCAGCTAATTGCATTTAATATAAATTGAAACTGTAATACGTTTTCATTTAATTGCAATTAACAGTTCACACTTAATATACTTCAAAAGAACATGCTTATTTCCTTAATAAAAGCATGCTAAATTGCACTTCTTTTCACAAGTGTGTTTCTGTGATCGTAGGCTGCGTTCGCTCATGGAAGTGTTTAGGAGCGAGTGGATGATTATGGGTAATTTGCAAAGGTGGAGGTTAAATTTGCTCAAGGCCTCAAATGACAACAACAGGACCTCACAAAACACGAGGAGCATGGGACGGTGCGGATGAAGAGAAAAGCATGAGACGTGAAAGCGGTGCAAATATAAAGAGGAAAATACCTGGATGAAATATCGACACGAACGCTCCCTTTTCTGCAGCTGAAAACCCAAAGAGATGCGCTTTAGTGTCAAGCAGAAAATTCGCCGCTCTCAAGGTCTTTCACACCGAACACAACGAAGTGTCTATTCAAGCAAATAATCGAACTGAACAAAAGCAGTAGTTGGTACAAGGCTAATGCACCTTTCAGTGCTGTCTCTGTATTATTTCATGTTTTATTTAATTATTGCACCGAATATGTGAATCTACAAAGCGAACGTTGTGAAGAGCGCCACAGGAATCCATAGTCTCCATTGAAAACCGCATTGGCGTTTGGTGTGAAAGAGCCTTTGCAAGCACATAAATCACATCCTACTGAACCCAGAGGAAAAGATTCATCCAGTCTGGCTTGAATGAGACTGATCAAAAACTTCAGCATGGCAGAAGTGTCCTGCTCGAAAGAGAGACGACAGCTGAAAGAGAAATTCAGAAAGGAACTGGAAAGACACTATATGTTAAATTGAACAACAAAATACAATTCATAAGTCGCAATACAGGTGAAAAAACAATACAGAAAACTCCTTTATATGATTTTTTGGATCAGTGGTTGGTTATAGTCGACACCAAATGATGTTTGAAACCCTTCTTACTTCCATATACTCTCAGAAAAAGGTACAAAAGCTGTCACTGGGGCGGCACTCGTTCAAAAGTACAACTTCTGTACCTTATTTACCCCTCAAGAGTGCATAGAAGTACTTTAAAGGTACATATTAGTACTTTAATGGTAC
>JAFVLL020011794.1:30000-75000 GCA_021397915.2 Tor tambroides
ATGATGCAGAAAGACTGAATGCGTGATATAACCTCTGAGAATGCAGTTATATGCCCTAAAATTCAAGATAAGAGGGCAGAAATTGCCCCTGTATGAGTTTTTGTCTTATATTTATATCGATTGCAAATGTGATATTGATTTGGTAGTTCAATAAACATGAAGGTAATATTGTGTTACATTTTAGACACAGTATTGTCTGTTTTTTGTGCAATTTCACCAATGGAAATAATTCCAAACAAAGCCACAGTAGAGCTGTTGCAGGTCTCTTTTTTTACTAAATAAATACGTTGTTTTGAACAAATCGAGTGAGCGAATAATTCAATGACTCATTCATAAAGACAGTCACTTGCTTCGTTTCTGAATGAATTAGCCGTTTGAGCAGATCAAATTAGCCAATGATTCAGCACCTCATTCATAAAGCCAATCATTTGCTCTGGTTCTGACTAAATCAGCCATTTGAACTAATCGAGGGAGTCAATGATTCAGTGACTCATTCATAAAGACAGTCACACTTGCTTTGTTTCTGACTGAAGCTGTCGACTGAACGAATCGAGGGAGTCAATGATTCAGTGACTTATTCATAAAGACAGTAGGTGTGTTCGACTTAACGCAGCGCTGCGCAGATTGATCAAATTCTGTCTTGAAGCAGTGCATGCCGGTTAGAAATTTTGTCTGACTTGAGACGGCGCCGACGCTACGTAAGGCATCAAAGTACCGCGATAGTGCTCCGAGAGCAGCCGGCTGACTCAGCCAGCGCAGTTTCTCCAGAGCGGCTGCAGGAGCGCTGATGACGACACAGCTGTTTCATGATTGGCCAAACTCACCACATGACAACGATCACGTGTGTTTCGGGTTTATTCTAACCTTTTCAATTCCAATAATGGCCACAAATCTGTGTTTTTAGAACAGTAAAAGCTTTTTTTACTGTAGTCGCAATGTTATATTGAGTCACGTTTATCAAAAAACACTGATAAAAGCACATGTACCCCCACTTTATTAGTATTTAAATACTTTATGATTATGTTGAACTTTATTCTTGAACAGATGGCGCTGTATATTAACAGTGTTTCTGTTGCTCATGAAAACGTTTCTGAAACGTCTGTGTATTTGACAAATATTGCATTTTATTCACTGCATCTGTGATAGAGCATGCAAACACCGCGTGAGCGTCAGTACCGGGAGCAGAAAGTCCGGCGTAACGGCTCAGATTTCAACTCCGCCCCCGGCTGCAAGTGGATTTGTTTGAGCAAATTGAATGAGCCAAAGATTCAATGACTTATGCATAAAGACAGTCACACTTGCTTCGTTTCTGACTGAATCTGTCGACTGAACAAATTGAGGGAGTCAATGATTCAGTGACTTATTCAAAAAGACAGTAGGTGCGTTTGACTTAATGCAGCGCTGCGCAGATTGATCAAATTCTGTCTTGAAGCAGTGCATGCCGGTTAGAAATTTTGTCTGACTTGAGACGGCGCCGACGCCACATGAGGCATCAAAGTACCGCGATAGTGCTCCGAGAAGAGCTGGCTGACTCAGCCAGCGCAGTTTCTCCAGAGAGGCTGCAGGAGCGCTGATGACGACACAGCTGTTTCATGATTGGCCAGACTCACCACATGACAATGATCACGTGTGTTTCGGGTTTATTCTAACCTTTTCAATTCCAATAATGACCACAAATCTGTGTTTTTAGAACAGTAAAAGCTTTTTTTTACTGTAGTCGCAATGTTATATTGAGTCACGTTTATCAAATAACACTGATAAAAGCACATTTACCCCAATTTTATTAGTATTGAAATACTTTATGATTATGTTGAACTTTATTCTTGAACAGATGGCGCTGTATATTAACAGTGTTTCTGTTGCTCATGAAAACGTTTCTGAAACGTCTGTGTATTTGACAAATATTGCATTTTATTCACTGCATCTGTGATAGAGTATGCAAACACCGCGTGAGCGTCAGTACCGGGAGCAGAAAGTCCGGCGTAACGGCTCAGATTTCAACTCCGCCCCCGACTGCAAGGGGATTTGTTTGAGAAAATTGAATGAGCCAAAGATTCAATGACTTATGCATAAAGACAGTCACACTTGCTTCGTTTCTGACTGAATCAGCTGCTTAAAAAAAATCAGATGATTCAGTGACTCCTTCATAAAGACGCCACCTACTGGCACTTTTAGTTTCATTTTAGAGTTTCATTTCATTGGAAAAAAAATCATATTTTAATTTAACAAACCTATTAACACCCATTTATTATTATCATTTATGCAATGTTGAATCAAAATATTTCATTCTAAAGCTACTTTTATGTAATGTCTACCAATGCTTTTCTCATCTAACACAATAATGACTTTAAATAATCTTTTGGGGGTAATTTCTCAGACCAAACTGATGTGTGATTAATTTGCAATTAATTTGATTTATTAATTGGCATATTATGTAATTAATTCGATTAATTTTCATTTCTTGACAGCCTTAGTAATAAATAATGATTAGCTGTTCCAAACCACAGACTTAACACATATAAACTGGTCTAGACCAGATTCATGCGTCATGTGTCCACTGCAGTCCAGAGAAGTCAAACTGCGTTTGGTTTTCAGCCTCAGGCGACAAATCCACCGACCATTTGATGTGTACAGAACATAAAAATGACACAATTCACACACTCCAATCTAATTGGCTGACTTCTAGCATTTTATTCAGTGTCCAGTTTTAATCAGTCCACCTGGACACAATTTCAGAGTTAGCAGGTTGATACAATGGGCATTTGTGAGGAGGAAAAACTCACTGTATTTGAAGATTCATGGCATTGATTCTTTGAAAGAGATTCTTAGCAGCAAGTTTTCAAGGATATTCTATGATGTTAGCAACACTTCAGCTGGTTATCCTCGAATACAGCTGGATTTTCATTATATTCCATAAACTATTGATTAAAAGAGAGAATTTCACGTGAATTTCGCATCAATATTTGATTAGGGTCACATACCATTAGCTTAGAAACATGCTAGCATCAAACTATCTGAAAAAAGTGTAAGCGTTAGTCAAGACTCTCCTGCACATTTGTGTTAATGGATTCTTATGTAAACTGCCGTGTTTAATTCAATTCATTTTAAATATTCATGTAAGAATAGGTTTACAAACAACTTGCATAGAAATCATTCTGCTTGTGCTCATGAATGAGGGTAATAAATATGTCTGAAGAAGAGCTAGTGCACGTAAAAACTGAAAACTTTTTCAAACTTTAGCCATTCATTTACATGACACTGTTTTCATCTCTGTTATCGTCTCCAATACTGTTATTGTCTCCAGTATTATCATCTCTGTTATTGTCTCCAATACTGTTATTGTCTCCAGTATTGTTATCATCTCTGTTATCGTCTCCAATACTATTATCTTCTCCAATACCGTTTTCATCTATGTTATCGTGTCCAATACCGTTATCAACTCTGTAATCGTCTCCAATACTGTTATCATCTCTGTTATCGTCTCCAACACCGTTTGTCACGAATCCTGTCTATGAACCTCCGTTTACTCACCACCAGAGGTCACCCCCTCACCACATTGACTCTTGCACTACATTAACTGTTAAACGTCACCCTCGGACTACAATTCCCATCATCCACTGCATTGATGACACACACACAGCTGATTGCACTGATCACACAGCTTACTTAAGCCATGGACTTCCTCAGTCAGATCGCCCAGTATTGTATAGCATATATCATTCTCCTAGTGATAGCTACTCTATAGAGCCCACTTAGTTGTCATAGTCTTGCCTTGCCTGTTTTCTCGTGTTTTGATTCCTGCCCGTGTTTCATGGATTAACCCTTTGCCTTGCCGTTCGGACTCTGTTTGCTCCTCGCTTGGACTATTGCTTGTGTATCTGGATTATCTCTCTGCCTCACCCTGTTGGATATTGTTCGCCGATCGATGACCCACGCTTATCCTAGGAATACTCTTTGTCTTGCCTCATTCATTGCTGTTAACTGAACCATGCCTGTTTGTGACCACGTCTTTGAATAAAGCTTTGCACATGGATCCGCACGTCTCACGTCTCGTTCGCCCCGTTACACCATTATCGAATCTGTTATCGTCTCCAACACCGTTATCGAACCTGTTATCGTCTCCAATACCGTTATCAACTCTGTTATCATTTCCAATACTGTTATCATCTCTGTTATCATCTCCAACACCATTATCGAATCTGTTATCGTCTCCAATACCTTTATTAGCTCTGTTATCATTTCCAATACTATTATCATCTCTGTTATTATCTCCGATACTGACTATATTATCATCTCAAATACTGTTATCGATTCCAACACAGTTATCAAATCTGTTATCATCTCCAATATTGTTATCGACCCTGTTATTGTTTTCAATACCGGTACTGTCTCTGTTATTGTCTACAATACTGTTATCGTCTCTGTTATTGTCTCCAATAATTTTATCTTATCTGTTATTGTCTCTAGTACTGTTAACGTCTCCGCATACAAAAATGCAAATTTGTGAAGTGTTCAGTCTACAGGAATGCGTGCAGACACATAGTGTTTCTTTACAAAGTGACATTGCCAACTACTCGCCTGGCATGCTTTACACAGCGGTTTTAGTTGTTTTCATGGATTTGTGTGAACGGGGATCATTTTGACTACACTGTTGTCTGCGTACGAAACTTTTCAAAAATGCAATGAAAAAAAAAAAAACTTTTCAGGTTTTAGTACATTATTGTCATGTAAAATTACCCCTAGTCACTGCACCCTTGTGAAAATGAAGTATACTTTAGCATACTTTTTATGGAAATATTATACTTGCTTAAGTGTGAACTAAATGTAATGTTAAAATTAAAAAGCGGTATGAAATTAGCTTAACTTTATAGTGTTTTTGACCCACTTAGGTAGAGCTTAAGTACATCTACATATGTACTGTCATAATTACTTCTATTGTCATTGAAAGTACTGCTGAATGTGTTAATAAACATTTTTGATAAACTAAAATATGTAATTTCTATTAAAACATCATCATCATTATATATATATATATATATATATATATATATATGGCCGTCGGAAGCAAAATAAATGTGGGTGGGTCCTCCCCCAGAAAAAAAAAAAAATACTGGAATATATGCCATTTTCTGTAGTCTGGTGCCTTTTAATTAACGGAATAGGCCACCTTGTTTGCAGGGGTTATTTACATTACCTCTGCCCTGTAATATCACAACATTACAAAAGACGATCTATAAATACACATTTTCAATGGCGCAGGTGGTAAAGCGTGTACTGTTTTTGATGCGAGCGACCTGAGTTCGCGTCCGCCTTTTGCCGAAATCGTTCTTCTCCCTTTTCACATCTCATATTACATCGGAAAAACATTTGTTTTCAATGAAAATAAAAATGAAGGAAATAATCAAAAAGTTAAAATAAAGTATCGGGTAGGGCAGGGGTGCCAAACCCTGTTCCTGGCGATCGACTGTCCTGAAAAGTTTAGCTCCAACTAATCAAACACACCTGAAGCAACTAATTAAGGTCTTCAGGATCGCGTGAAAATTAAAGGCAGGTGCGTTTGATTAGAGTTGGAGCTAAACTTTTCAGGACAGTCAGTCGCCAGGAACAGGATTGGGCACCCCTGGGGTAGGGTGACACCGTGTCCTAATGCGACAGCTCAACGTGACAGAATCAATCAAATATCACAGCCAATCAGAAGCGTGTGTGGGCAGGCTCTCCCTTGAAGCGCACTGCACTCACAACGAAATGGATATGTTTATAATCTATTTCACAAATATTAAACATTTTTAAAATTATTAAAAGTACATACTGAGTGACTGAGACCATCTTTGTCATGGAATACGCTTGTTGGTTCGCGCTGAGTTTGCAGTTTTAACGTACATATTATTTACAAGATCTGAGGTAAACTATCTGTTGTTGTTCAGTATGGCTATAACGGTCACACAGAATGATATTCAAACTCACATTAGACATGTTTAAAGGGGTCATATGACGTTGCTAAAAAGAACATTATTTTGTGTATTTGGTGTAATGCAATGTGTTTATGCGGTTTGAGGTTCAAAAAACGCTGTACATTATTGTTGCTCCTCTAAGCCCCGCCTTTCTGAAACACGTTGATTTTTACAAAGCTCATCGTTCTGAGAAGCGAGGCGTGCTCTGATTGGCCAGCTATCCAGTGCATTGTGATTGGCCGAATATCTCAAGCGTGAGATGGAAATGTTACGCCCCTCACCGTATTGTGATGGCGTTTCAGGGCGCGAGTCACACAAAAACAATAAAACCCATTACAAACGAGGCATTTGTTGCATCCAGTGGGGACATAATTACTGATTATAATGACTTATACTGTCTTTTTATGCGATGCATCGCGCCGCGTAAACATTACCATGTCTGCATTTGTGATCGGAGAAACACAAACAACAAGCACTACTCTACACTGCTCAAAACCGTCGTTTGAATCGTCAGTGGCAGAAATGTACTTACAGTGGTCAGAAGCGCCAGACTGTCCTTTCAAAGTTGGAATTGCCCCTCTTTATAGAAACAGCCTTTGTGCGAGCCAACATTGTAGCTTCCAAGTTCAGGAAATAGTCCTCCGTAAAATGTGCTGCACACACTCGGATATTTGCGTTGTACTGCTCTGGAACAGTGTTGTAAATACAACTTAACCACTGATTTCTAGTTGTGTACTCTTTGGAGAAGTCTTCCAAACAGTAGTTTCACTTTCTACAATGAAACAGTGTCTCCAGGGACATATGCAAATGCGGCAGCAACAATACCACAGCCAGAGTAATAGTTCTGCCCTCTTTCACTGCGTGTACGTTTGGGCGGTGTTATGAAAATCTCCCCACATCGTGACGTAGAGATGTGGGGGTGTGTTTGAACGAGCCGTTTTAGGGGGGTGTAGCAGAGTTAACTTTTATAAAGAATATCTCTTTGGTTTTGAGACTTTAGTCTTTGCAACTTCAGGGATCTTATCTATTAACAGCTTGTAACACTCCAAAGAGAAAGGAACATTTGAAATCGCATCATATGACCCCTTTAACTTTGAATAAAGCACATAATCAGTACCTGAGATTATCACTGTTATTAGTTTGTATGTTGTTGTTCCAGCCGCGATGTCGCGGAAATAGAAACCGTTTCTAAATTGGAAATTTCGCGTGTTACTGTCGCAGCTAGTTAGGACAAAAACTCTGATTAACTTGGAAAAGATACCTTTTATTGTGTGTCGCGGCGTCACGTCGCGTGTAGTTAGGACATGGTGTTAGGTGTATCTGAGCAGCAGATATGCTAAGATGTTTATTTTGCTGTGTCTCGCAGCAGGTGCGAGTAACTAGTAAAAACAGAATGGAGTTTACTTTATATGCAGTGGTAGTGCAGGGTATACTCAGGTATACGACGTATATCCACTTCTTTATCAGTCGGCTTTGCATATACCCACTTATAAATACCCTCTGATGCGCATCATATATATATATATATATATATATATATACTTTTAACGATTTGAAGTGCATTACAAGTGCACATTCAATACTAGTAAGCACACCCCTTTTTTCACAGGTTTGGGGTATCACATCTCTGACAGTTTTTTTTATTTTTTTTTATTTATTTTTTTTAGTGCAAATAATGTACAAATGCCCAGTGTACCTGTGAGTATCTGTGTAATGAATGAACAGTCAGATGGTCATTATCACAAGATAAACACCGTCAGATTGATCAGGACTTTTTGCTCATTGCTGCTGCAATCTCTCTGCTCTCTTTCTTCTCACATTACTGAATCATTTCAACTCAAATCAATATTTCATGTCCCTTTATTTATTTATCTGGTAAGTAGCCGTGTAATGAGCTTTGCGCCAGGTCCCGATCACCCAGTCAGGGTTTATTTTGTGAAAATAACTGGCTGACTGTACATCCATTACATATTCCTCTTTATTTGTCCCTAAAATAATCAATCCGGGATGTACTGGCCTCACAGTCCAAACACATTTTACACTCATTTCTGTGCAACCATTTGCAGAAGCTGAGCAACCATTTTATTGAAAGGCAGTATGATTAGGTATGAATGATTTCAGATTACAAAATCTAACTATATTATCGCTCAGCTCTACACAACTTTAAGGCATGAAGATATTAAGATATTATAAACACTAACAACATGATTTTCTGTAAAGCTGCTCTGAAACAGTGTTTATAGCACTATACTAATATACAGACATACAGTACTGTGCAAAAGTTTTAGGCCACAAGTATTTTCACCAGCAAAAAACAATGGTTTAAAGTCAGTTATTTCTATCTTTTTCTGTAGTGTGTCAGTAGGAAATATCAGTTTACATTTCCAAACATTCATTTTGCCATTAATTGTAATAATCCAGTGAGATTTTTGTTTGCTCCACACAGAGATCTGATCTGATCATCATCCAGTCTGTCTGGAATGACGTGAAGAAACAGAACAAACTGAGACAGACTAAATCCAGAAGAACTGATGCTTCAAGAAACCTACCTGCAAAGCTACAGTACTGTTAATAGTTTTAGGCTCTTGTGTAAAAATGCTGTAAAATGAATGTCATAAATAGGTTTTCTTTATCAGTTAACTTCTATGAATTAAATGAAATCAACATTTGGTGTGAGCATCCTTTGCATTTAAAGCAGCTTTTGATCTAGGTGCACTTGCGCATAGTTTTTCAGGGAGCTTTGCAGGTAGGTTTCTTGAAGCATCAGTTCTTCTGGATTTAGTCTGTCTCAGTTTGTTCTGTTTCTTCAGACTGGATGATGATCAGATCAGATCTCTGTGTGGAGCACAAAAATCTCACTGGATTATTACAATTAATGGCAAAATGAATGTTTGGAAATGTAAACTGATATTTCCCACTGACACACTACAGCAAAAGATAGAAATAACTGACTTTAAACCATTTTTAGCTGCTGAAAATACTAGTGGCCTAAAGCTTTTGCACAGTACTGTATATTATAGTATTGTATGTCAGACACAGTACCTTGTTGAGGCTCCGGGCGGCGCTGTCCTTTCCTCCGGGGGTGAGATTCCTGAGCTGGATGTCCAGCAGGTCGATCAGGTGACCCATGGCCCTGACGGTGTAGGTGATGTCACCCGCGTGCATTTGACCCTTGGTCTGTTCAGAAAGCTCACGCGAGATTATGGCGGCAGGTTCACCCGCTCGGATCTACAACACACACACACACACACACACACACACAGAGAGAGAGAGAGAGTGCAAACTGATCACAATTTTACACAATATTATCAGCTGTCTTTGCATGTCACACTGGCATAAGAGAATGTGTTTAACATTGTGTTTAACATCACCTTCATCTAAAGATTTCCCCACAAACAAGGTGAAGTTTATTTTTGTGTCTGGTTCATTTACACAAAACCTCTGAATGAAGTGATTCAGTAAGGCTGCTATTCTGCAGGTGTGTGTTATTGTGTGTTGATGAGAACTGAAGGTGTTGGAATAGGTGTTAATGTTCCTGTAGCTCAAACAGCAGAGCGTGACGATAAACAACACCAAGGTCACCACGGGTTTGAGTCCTAGTCAATGCATGGATGACAATATGAATGCAAGTTATTTATTTATTTATTTATAAATATCAGCTTTAAAAAGAGGATTTAGAGTCTGGGATTCGTGATCCTGGTTCAGGCGCATCAATCCACGCAGGGCTTTTCAAAAAGTCAGTGCGCACCATTCATCTATTTCAGTGTGACAGTATGAGATTAATACAATATTTCTGCTCAAAACTCACTTGCAATAACTTTCTATTGTGACCTAATATGGATATTATTAAAAAAAACAATTATTTATCATTTCTCATGTAAACATATTTTATGCTTATTTTAAAAAAAAAGCCATTAAATGCATGAAAGTCACATATAAACCATATTCAATCAGTATCGTATATTTATTAGCTTCATGTTTCATCTATGTTAGTTATGTATAGAGACCAAAGGTGGGAATTATGATCACGCAATATTGAATGATGTATCTGCAGAGAATCGTCTTTTTTCGAGTCCTTAAGAAATTATGATTCTATCTAAAGAAATATGAGGTAAACGTCTGAAGACATATTTCTCCAAATGTGCGCACTTTTGAAGTAAAAGTATGTATGTTGTGTAGCAGAGCACTGTGATCAGACATAAATGAGAGCAAAATGTGAGTCAATATGTGTCGTTATTCTGTTGGAAACTACCAATTGATTTTGCATGAGATTGCAATCCTGTCATTGTAACCAAGTATTATCATAAATAGTGGTCAAATATCAAAGCCATCTAATCAGTCTAATAATTCAAAGCTCAAGATCAGATCAGAATCCATATTTATTCTAAAACTTAACAGCCTATATAGTCCACATGCATATATAAACTCAAACCAAACATTATTCAGACACCAGACATGATTTTTGGTATACTTTTAGTAGTGGGTGCAGGACACTATAGTTCATTTGTAAGTGAGGATAGCAAAATAAAGCAAGCTGTGACATATTATACCCAAAACTTCTTCTTACAGTGGACTACCAGAAAAACTGATAAAAATTTGGGACCAAAAATTTGATTTGACTCTTTGACCTGACCATGTTTTATTACACACCTTTCTATCAACATTATCTGACATTATCAAGATGAATTTGTTCTGACACAGTTTAACTCTTGAGTTCTTGTCATATTTTATTACCATTAACTATAGTCAGTAAACGGTGATAATGTGAGAAATGTTGAAGGTGTCTGAATATGGGAATATGGTGGACGTAAGCGCATGGTGCACATGTGGCATAATAATAATAATATGGCATTATTTTACATGGCTCATTCTCTGCAGATCAGATCATCCTCCTGTGTTTGTCTGCTAGAGGCTGCTGAAGACGTGAGAAGCGAACGACTCTTGACTCCACAGACAGTGCAGCTCTTTTCTTTCAAGTCGTGGCAAAAACATGATCGCAGACGAGAGCCACGCACTCTCGTGTTGAGTTTAATCACAACACTCCTCCAGCTAAAGGAAGAGATGTGTTTGTTTGCTAATGAGACGCAACTAAAGATGTTGTCGTCTGGGCTGCCTGCTGGGTCTACAAACACACACACACACACACACTCATTTCACATTTGTAAAACTGCAGGATTGATTTGAGTGAACAGCTCCTTCATATCAGCGGTACATGAGCAACAAACACTGAAAGACATTATTTGTAGTTTTCTATATGATGCTAAAGGCTACACGTTCCTTAGCATTCCTCTTTTAAATATACTTTCAGTAATTCTCATAAAAGTAAGAACATAGCTTGAAGAATATGAACAAACTGATGTAAATGATAAATATAGTTAGTCACGGACCAGTTTGATTAACAATTCTGGTTACATTCTACACTATAACCAAACTGACTCTATTTTAGTATTATTTATATAATATTATTTTATATTAATTATTCATATTTTTAAGTTTTAGTAATATTGGTAATATTGTGTGGCGCATACATATATATATATATATATATATATATATATAATTTTTTTTTACACAACACTAATTGAAATGACTAGTGAAAAGTGTATTTATTAAGTGTATTTTCTATTTCTGCAGTATATAGTATGTAACCAATGCCAAGCATGGACAATATTTAAGGTTGAGCAGCTGGATGTCTGGTGCAGTCACAACAACTTGGAGCTGAACACGCTTAAAACAGTGGAGATGATCGTGGACTTCAGGAGGAACCCCCCTGCTCTCCCCCCACTCACCATCATGAACAGCACTGTGACTGCAGTGGAGTCATTCAGGTTCCTGGGCACCACCATCTCCCAGGACCTGAAGTGGGACACTCACATTGACTCTATTGTGAAAAAGGCCCAGCAGAGGCTGTATTTCCTGCGCCAGCTGAGGAAGTTCAACCTGCCACAGGAGCTGCTGAAACAGTTCTACTCTGCCATCATTGAATCTGTCCTGTGTTCATCTATAACTGTTTGGTTTGGCTCAGCTACCAAAACAGACATCAGAAGACTACAACGGACAGTCAGGACTGCTGAGAGGATTATCGGTGCCCCTCTACCCAACCTCCAAGATCTTTATATCTCCAGAGTGAGGAAAAGGGCTAAGAAAGTCACTCTGGACCCCTCACACCCAGCTCACTCTCTCTTTGAACAGTTGTCCTCTGGCCGGCGCTACAGATCACTGAGAAACAAAACAGCCAGACACAAGAACAGTTTTTTCCCCCAGGCCATATCCCACCTGAACAACACATAACACACCCCAGTACTGTACATCTGTAAATAACTCATCAACCTTCATCCGTACATAGGACATATGCACATTCACAGTTCTGTCTATGGACATTTTTTCTTTTCTATATATTTTTATTTTTATTACTGTTGTTATTTATAATTTATTGTCTATTCTTTTCATTATTAGTGTTTTGTTTTTTTTTTACCTTAATTATATGTTGTCTGCACTATGTTTGTACTTCTATACTGGAAGCTCCTAACACCAAGACAAATTACTTTTGTGTGTAAACACACTTGACAATAAAGCTCTTTCTGATTCTGATTCTGATTATTTGTGCAACTACTACATTTCCCAAGTTTTTTTTTTGTTTGTTTAATCTTACATTACCATTTTATCGCAGCTTTATTTCAATAAACAAAAAGCATTTTTAGTAGTTTTAGTTAAGTCCAACAAGAGAAGCTTGCATACATGAATGTAACAAAAAAAACATAACATGCTCAGTGCAAAGGCGAAATTTTACTAATTCATAAAAAGTGCAATAAAGTGTAACATGTTCAGTGCAAAGTTTGCCAAAACAAGGCAAACATTTAGAAAAAAAGGTGCAAAGAATTGCAACAAGAAAGTGTTGCAAATGCACAAAAAAAGTGCAAAAAAGTGCAACATGTTCAAAAGACAAAGACAATGTTACGATTCTTTAAAAAATTGCAAAAAAGTGCAACATGCTCTGTGCAAAGGCAAAATGTTACAGAGTTACAAAAAAGTTAGCACGTTGCACTTTTTTGGCGTCTGAATAAAAACATTTTGTTTTTTCTTTTGTTTGTTTTTTTACGATTATGTGTACAGCTTGTTAGTTATAAGTTTTGAGCTGATGCACCAAAATATTTTCCATTTACAAACTTCTTCAGTATTTGCCACAAACATTTCACAACTTTCTTGCTGGTCTTTTAGGACCGTTTCAGTTAACAATAACAGCACCAGCTTAACCAAACAAATGACAGACCCAACTGTTGCATAATTAGTGAAAATAGCAGGCTAAATGTACATTATCCCATACATATGTTTGATTGTGTGTCTTTCTCAAACCTTCTGGTTGATGATGTTGACCCATGTGGAGGTGCAGTTGCTGAGGTCGGGCCCCTGCTGGTCCCACAGTCCCTCGGGCCCCTGACAGGCGAACACAGCCGTCCCTGCACACAGATAGCAGCCGTTACTGTGAATTCATATCATACCATAAACACACACGCATCAGCGTCCTTCACTGCTGCTTCCACAGATGACAAGAAACGCTTTCAAACGTCTGTGATCATAAAAGAATGTGTAATTACTTCCTCTGATGGAGATAAAATCACTGCAGCATGTGTGTGTGTGTGTGTGTGTGTGTGTGAGCTCTAACTACAGCCAGATGCAGATGTGTTTGTTCCCTGGAGAGCACTGGTAAAGGTCAATTAAAGCTCGTGGAGAGAGACATCTCATTCTCGGCTCTAATTAGAAGGACAGAAGAGGGAAAAAATGTCATATTCTTCCAGTCGGGTGACTGTATCGGCACTCAGGTGAGATCACTGACACACACACACGCACACACACACACACACTCCAGATGTGCAGCTGCTGTCGGCACACACACGGACAACAGAAGTGTGAAAAAAGACTATGTTCAATAAACACATACAGGCAGTACTAATAGTAATAACAATCAAAATTAACAACGTCTCCACCAAATAATATAGCCCATCAGTCCATGTGGAAGAATTCTTATAATAAAAGAAACACTGTATGGAAACATTATTTCCTAGCTAAAAACAGAAAATTGTTACATTTATTTAGCTTTGAATTCATTTATTTATTTATTTATTGACCATTAATATTATTAAAAGTATTTATTTATTTGCAATTTGAACATTATTATTATTATTATTTTTATACTTACGCATGTTTTTATTTGCAAGTTGAATATTATTACTATTAGTAGTATGGCCAATAACTTTCTGCATCAACTTTAAAACCATCCAAAAATACTGTCAATGGATAATGCACATTTTCTGATTTTTTGAAAATAGTTTTAGTGAATTTTTAGCAAACTTCTACTCACCAAGGCTGCATTTATTTGAGCAAAAATACAGCAATATTGAAATATGTAATAGTAATAGTGAAATATTATTACCATTTAAACTATCTGTTTTCTATGTGAATATCTGTTAAAATGTAATTTATTTCTGTGATCAAAGCTGTATTTTCAGCATCATTACTCCAGTCTTCAGTGTCACATGATCTTCAGAAATCATTCTAACATGCTGATTTGCTGCTCAAGAAACATTTCTGATTATTAACAATGTTGACAACAGTTGTGCTGCCCAATATATTTTGTGGAAATTTCATTATATTTTTTTCTTTGATGAATAGAATGTTCAAATTATTTGAAATAGAAATCTTTTGTAAAGTTCCACTTTAACATTTGATCAATTTAATGCATCCTTGCTGAGTAAAAATACGAATTTCTCAAACTTTTCAATGGTATTATACAATGAGGTGTTAAAAAAATGCACATCAATCAAAAGCTAGTATTTTTTTTGATGTTGTTGTTTTGATGAATGAGTTTATGGAGATGTGAACATGTTACTCTGAGAAAGCACCAGAGGACGAGTCCAGTCTGGCGCTCTGAAAACTTCAAGAACAAACAACTAATCATGAAGAAACTGCCAATCACCCGAAACCATGGAGGACTGGAAAGGTTTGGATATGAGCGGCGAGAGAAACGAAGGGAAAAGCTGAAATGTAAAGAAAGAAAAGGAGAACGAGAGTGACAGGCAGAGGTGAAAGGAGAGCGAGTGTGTTTGATGCATGTGCTGCGTCTGTGTTATTTGTGCTCACGCTGTGCATCGCTCGTCTGCTGCACATCCACACACTCACTAATAACCACAGAGAAAAACACCACACCTGGGTTACCAAAACAAGCTGTTAAACATGCAGTGACGAGGGCTTATTTGCTCTGTAGAAACAGGGCAAGGCGTCACTATGCAGTTGCAAGGATGTTCATGGCTAAGAGCAGATTTCTGAAATTAAACCAGGGAAATGTTCTAGTTCAGCAGTCAAAATATCACTGAAATGTTACCTGTTAATATCTATGAATTAAAATAGAGTTACTACACATTCCCTAATTTTTTGTTAAATAATAATAACTATTATTTTTTTAAATCATTATTTATATTTAATATAAATAATGAATATACGAATACCGTAACTACAGTTTTTTAAATGTTATTTCCTATTTGTCTTTACTATCCCTAATTAGGCTTGATATTTTGACATTCAGGTTCATTTTGAGCACTAAGTCTGTGATTTCTGCAAATGTCATTTTTAATGGATTCATTTATTTATTCTTACTGGGTGTGTGAGAGAATTATTTTCAGGAATGTTTAAAATTTTGTGCAAAACAACCCTGCATGCTCTTCAGGCCCTATTATGCAGGACAACTCTGTAAGCTTGTTTCTGCTACAAACAAACAAACAATAAATAAGGTGATTGCAACTTTTTATCTCACGTTCAGAATTTTTTTTGCAATATATAAACACAGAATTGCAAGAAAAAAAATCTGAATTGTGAGATAAAAAAGTTGCAATCACTGTCTTTATTTTTTTTTTTATTTTGTGGTGGAAACAAAATAAGAGAATTGCAAGAAAGTCAGACATCTGAGTTTATATCACACAATTATTGTCTGAATTGTATGAAAAAAAGGATGAAATAAAGTCAGAATTGTTAAAGTCAGAGTTTAGGCAATTCTTGCAATTATGAGTTTATATGTCAGTTTTTCTCAGAATTGTAAGACAGAAAGTCACAATTACTCTTGTGTATCTTTTTCTATTCTGTGATGGAAACAAGCTTAAAAACAATTTAATTTAACGTAAATAGTTAATATAGTATCTTGAAACCAATCAGTGTCTCTTTTGATAACTGATGATAACAGCGCTCCACTCTTGTCCAGATTCAGTTCTTCATGGCTAAAGTTTTGGTAAACAGTGCCCTCTGCTGGTGAACACAATCATTACGCGGCCGCTCTGGACTGCTGTAACTCACCGATGGTTCCCGGCGGGCACGGCTGCTTGGCGATGAGGCCCTGGCGTGTTTTGGGCCAGCTGATGGAGGAGTCAGTGATGGGGCTGCAGAACTCCAAGGCGATGTTGGGCAAGACGGAGGACGGGTCGGAGCGTGCTGTGACCTCGGGAAGAGCCGGCGGCTGCCGCTCTGTGGTGGTGCTGCGCGGGGCTGGAGGCGTCGTGGAGGGAGATCGGGTGCTGCTGCTGGTCGTGGTGGAGGTGCTGGAGCTGGAGGTGGAAGTCGTGGTGGTGACGGTGATGGGGCGAGTCGTGGTGCGTGTCGTTGTTGTATCCATTAAAACGTTTCCTGAGGAGGAAGTTTCTGGAATCAGAAGAAAAATAGAGTTTTATAAAACGCATAGATCCGGTCCTTGATTCTGATTGGTTGAGTTCAAAGTACGTGGGAAAAGAGACCAGAGGCTGTTTATTTTGTATGGACGTCGATGGAGGAGAGGCTTCACTATGCTGAATAAACAGCTTTTTAGAGGAGACAGCTCATCATTTAATGAATCGACAGCCTATCGGCTAATCTTCAACATGTTCTACACTAAACAAACTTTTGGATTGAACTATTTTTAGAGTTTACATCGAAAAATGGCATTTTATGAGAGAAGTCACTGACTTTTTGCGACAGGTGGGATTCAGCTTATGGCACTTCTTATTCATTCCTATGGTATCCGTAAACACCGCCTGAGTGTCGCACAACTCTGACTGAAATTCTATGACATCAAGGCTGTAATGTGATTGGTTATCAAGGCACACGTGATCCAAGCTGACCATTATGCTTTCTCCAATAGTAAGTAATACAGACCCTCCCATCTCCCTATATTAAGACAATCTATGATACACCACTTTGTTTCTGTTGTTGCTCGGCAACCACTTTCTGAGGAACTACATTGTTTGGCGGAAGAATAATGTTTTTATTAATACAATTACATTTTATGTGCTTTGCTTTATTTTTTGTGTAGGACTGCATGATAAATCTCATGCGATTGTCATGCGCATCTTGTCAGTAAATCCGGTTCCGTAATCAGTAATAAATCTCCATCACGTGCGAGCTTTCAGATGGAGCAGCGTTTACTACACAGAGCCGTAGTTCACTGACAAGCTACGTATATAATCAATATAATCAACGGTATTATGAAAACGTTCTGCGATAATGAAATTTGTTTGCATAGCTTCTCAGTAAACTACAGCTCTGTGTAGTAAATGCTGCTCCATCTGAAAGCACGTGAAAATACCACATTTAATAACGTTTTTACTCCAAAGTCACTTCATAACGTCAGTTGAGAGTTTGAAATAGGGCTGTGCAATTAATCAAATTCGATTAGCATGTGCATCTCGTCAGTAAAGCCAGTTCCGTGATTAGCAGTAAATCGCCATCACCTGTTTTCAGATGGAGCGGCATTTACTACACAGAGCCGTAGTTCACCGACAAGCTAGGCAATACCGCGTTCAAAATCGAAAGCAATTCGTCCGCTACTACGGCTCTGTGTAGTAAATGCCGCTCCATCTGAAAACAGGTGATGGCGATTTACTGCTAATCACGGAACCGGCTTTACTGATGAGATGCGCATGCTAACCGAATTTGATTAATTGCACAGCCCTAGTTTGAAATAAATCCTTCTGTGAGATGATGTGGCTTCTTACACAGAATAAGGCACACAACATATTGCATAGTATTCTAAACAGTGATAAAGGCTATGTCGATTAGCATTGCATTATTATGTACTTTATTACAATGAAAATTATAATAATTCTAATAAAAACTCATCAAAAATCATATATTGTCGTAATTGTGTGTTTATTAGTCATGTTGAATCAGTGAAGCAGTTAAATCTGCTTTTTATTCACATAGACATATATAGACGCCCTATTCGACCGCTCCAGGCACGTAGATGTGGCCGCCATCTTGGAACGGTATTTTTGACGTCATTCACCATACTGTAGGTTCGCAGAGAGCCGTTGAGCCATTCTGTGCAGGATTGTGGCATCTTTCGAATATTCAATGATTACTATGGTGAATGACGTCAAGTTCACCGCTGCAATATGGCGGACGGCTTACGTATAGCGGCCCATAGAAACAGTCACTAATGAGGCATCTAGTATATCTATGTTTATTCAGCTACCGCTATAGGGATTTCCTGGATTTCTTCTGCGGGGCGTATTTGGAGTTTCCGAGCAATAGCTCCCTCTGGCCTTCGGATGGAGATTTACTACTGATCACAGAACCGGGCTTCACTGACAAGATGCGCATGACTTTTCACAGCTTTTGCCCAATTGCGAGTGCGATATCATTGTGATTTATCGTGCAGCCCTAAAACCTCGCTACATATATGGAATAACTATTTTATAAAAGAAATAAGCCCCGTGAAGCTATGGTTTACTGTGAATTTATAACAGCTAAGGGGATCGTTATAACACGTCATGCCTAACAACACCCCTTAGCTGTTAGAAATTCATTGTAAACCACGGCTTCACGGGGCTTATTGCTTTATTAGAATATAGACAGTTTCAACGGCAACAACATAAACAAACATTAATGCACATGCGTGCTTTTGTGGCCCTAATTTAACTTCCAGAAGATTTCAGCAAAGAATCAATACCAACAGCAAAGTTCCTCTAGAGCAGATTATTGGAGGGCTTATTGAAAATGCAAATTCATTCTCTGCCGGGAGGAGGTGCTTTTGAAGCAGCAGAAATATAGGTTTCCCAGGTAACAGCTGTACACAAAGCAGTGCTGTGCTTACAAACACTGATTTATCAGGCATTACATGCAAGATGAATTGAAAATGACATCAAACATTTTCTGAAGACAGTCAGTTTCTTTCAGAGGTACAGTGATATAAAAACACCCACGCCATGTTTTGATTTTGAAAAGTGCAGTGCTCATGTTTATTCAACGAAGTCAAAGCCTTTTGGAAAATATATTTGTGGCAATCAGTTTTGATATTGTGGCAGGCTGCCACAAATAAATCAATGTATAGGAAACATCCCGCAGCACAATAACCTGAGCCCGACTTCAGCCAACTAATCACCTTAACTTTAACTGCGTTTGTAGTCGGCGCCACGGACCAAACCGATAAACAAAGACAGACTGGAAGTTACCTTAGGGCCAGGCGCGTGCACTCGATGAAACCGTCTATAACAAATAATATTTAAATCAGAACATATTGACTTCAAATTATATTTCCTGTAATAATGATCATTATTATAAATATACATAGTAACACATTATCTAGCAGCAAATGCTTAAATAAAAATCAACCAAGCAGCATCCTGAAGAAAATGACCTCATACTGAGATACAAAATCACACAATTATATACAGATCTAGTGACTCTAATGCAGAAATTTCTCTTATTTACCTTTATTATCAAATGTATTGCTGAATTTCTTGTCAAAGTAAACTCACACAAGAGTTTGAGTTTAACCTTGGAAGACTTCTTCTCCATAAGCATCATAAGATGTTCAAGAGCAAAGCCGTACTGCCTGCATTGTTAGGGATTCAAGGTGTATTTTTATTATTCTTTTTATTATGAGTGCCAGAAGTGCTGGAAACCCTCTTGTTTTTGTCATGATTATGATTACTAGAGGTTCAAAAGCAGAATATGTTTTCACTGCTTACTGCTATTATGCCAGACGTGTTGCTATGGTAACTACACCTTCAACTCTACATTTGTAAAATCAATAAACACGTTTATTACACTTTATTATACATATTAACGCCAAATTACACTTCACACCTGTACAATAAACAGAAAGCATCCACACCAGTGAGGTACTATTATAGCTTTTTATCAATAGATGGTTTTATTTTTATATTTTCTGTTTTCATTTTAAACTTTTAGTTACATTTTTAGTAGTTTTGTTGTTTGTTTTTTTTGTCATTATTATTATTAGTAGTAGTAGTAGTAGTAGTAGTAGTAGTAGTATGTTTAATGTCTATTTGATGTCTATTTCGGATCGGTTTTAGTTAATATATCAAGTTAAACTAAATTAATATTCTATGTTTATTTTTATTTGAGCAAATGTTTATTATATTTGCACTAACATTTTTTTAACAGTATTACTTTGATGGTTAATGGTATACCAGCTTACCACAGAAACATATTAATATGTGTATTCAAAATCTGAAGAAATTCCAATACACAGCAGAAAGGAATTAAAAAAAAAAAACGACAGTAATTTAAAAATGAAAAAAATATTAATCAGGCAAGAAATATGTAATATAAACATACCCACACAAAAGAAACCAAGAAACACCTTCACTAAACTGCTATTTTCATTCCAGTACCTGCTCATCTATAAACAAAGAAACAGGTTGCTTCACACAGCTCTAGCACAGTTATCAAAGATGACAGCAAGCAAGCAAATTAATAAATACATTCAGACTTTATGAAGAATGTCTGCTGCTCAATTAATCAATAAAATCAAAAGCACAATATGGCTTTAAATGAGTATTTGCTGCAATTAAACTGCACAGCATGATCCAAAGTGCATAAATACTCAATATATCCATTCATTTTCAATATATAGAGTGATATATTTTACAGGAATCCCATGAATTGTTTGTTCAAATCATTCAGCAATATTACAAAGACAAACTTTTAACATGCACTGATGAACGGATCAGAATAAGAGCAGAAATGTGCACGAAGTGAGTAAACAGACCGGATGATCAGCTGCTGTCAGTTCTCCAAACACAAATAAAGGGCTGAAATGATCTGGCTGCTTCTGCGAGTCTGTGATACTCTGAGCCTCCAAGGAGCTAATGTGCTAATAAACACAGAAACCAGCGAGAGAGAGGAAAACAAAGCAATAAGCCAACACAAGAGACTAGGGAGGAATTATGGGAAAGGCCTACGACCCAGAAAACAACACACACACAGAGGCTCTTGTGCTGTAGGGTGATGTGATGGTAATAGTTTTGTGTTTGTGTGGGTAGAACATCGACTCCGGTCTATAATTGTTTACATTACAGAAAATTACATTTCCTGCCGTTTTCACGAACTGACCGCATACGGCCAGCAGCGCTAGCACTAACTACACTGGTAAGAGAGTCTCCCGCGGTCTATTAGCAAAGAACTGCCCATTCAGACAGGAAGAGACACCTGACCGACATGTAAACCTGCCAACCACAGTCTGGTGTCAGTTTAACGCACCATTTAGAGACATCAATGATCCCACAATAACAGCCATGTAAAACTAATTCACCAAATGGTACGACAATCATGGCCCATGAACAGACATAACTCACTGCACTCAAGTACCTCAAACAAAACTCTGAAATAAGTACATGAATAAAGACCAAATCACAGCCCATTACAGCATTACATCACTTGCTCAGCAATGGATACCCTGCAGTGAATAGGTGCCATCAGACTGAGAGTCCAAACAGCTGATAAAAACATCACAATAATCCACAAGTAATCCACACCACTCCAGTCCATCAGTTAACATCTTGAGAAGCCAAAAGCTGGTGTTTGATCTGTGCAGATTTTTCTCCTGATTCAGAGCAGACGACTTTTCCACTGGAGGAAGCATTATTATGGACTATGGACTTGCATTTTAGTTATAAATGTCTTGAAGATGGATTTGTTTCTTATAAACACGCAGCTTTTGGCTTCTCAAGATGTTTACTGATAGACTGGAGTGGTGTGGGTTACTTGTGGATTACTGTGATGTTTTTATCAGCTGTTTGGACTCTCATTCTGACGGCACCCATTCACTGCAGAGGATCCATTGCTGAGACAGTGATGTAGATGAGACAAACTCATCTACATCTTGGATGGCTTGAGAGTGAGGACATTTTCAGTCCATTTTCATTATGAACTGTTCCTTTAAAGTCGATAATTGCTTGAGTGTCTGCTAGCTTGCAAACTAGATCTACATGTTAATATTCACTCCAGCGTTTTTATGTGCCGTTACGTAATGAAGTTATTTCAGTAACTTGATTATTAATATTATGTTTATTAATTTCACAAACCCTACACTTGCCCACTATTAATTCTTTGATGAGCAATTAAAAGTTCAGCATCACCTGCTGCAGAAGTTAATTCTCTTTTAAAACTTTAAGTCGTGCCCAGAGGGCTTCTATACTTATAAAAGAGCAAATCAACCTGATTATTAATTTTTCTTCCTATTTTTGGTCTCAGCCATTTTATAGATAAGGATAGTGATAGTCCGAAGAGAGGCTAATGGGATCAGGTGTCCGTCTGCACACGTCTTCAATACGCTGATTAGTTTTAAACAAGTCGAAAATTTGGTGCAATCCAACCACATTATGCATGATGTTTCATATCCATTTTTAATTTGGAACAATTTTTATTTTCTGAGTAGTATCTATTAGTTAACACACATATTTGAGTTTTTAATTACTTCTGCATTCTAAGAAGCATGTAGAATCAACCTTTTTAAAGGGGTCATGAACTGCCTTTGTTTTTATTTTGTACTGTTCTCTGAGGTCCACTTATAATGTTATCAAAATTCTAATATCAAAAAAACAATTTTAGAAGTAATAGCCTATTTTCTGTCGTGTTTTGACCCCCCTCATCAGAACGCTCTGTTTCTCAGAAGTAAACGCCCACTGCTATGATTGGCTAATAGCTGTGTATGTTTGATAGCGTACATTCTTCACAGATGAATGCTGCTGTGATTTAGGTTAAAACCGCATAACTACTCAGTACATATCAAACGATCTGTTTAATAAAAAAAAGCAATAGTGACCACGTTATTAAAAACAGTTACTCACACTTGTGTTGCGACGTTACTGTCTTATCCAATATACTCGCAACAAAATCTTCTTTTAGTTTCAATCTTTCTGAAAATCCTGCGTTGAATTGTGCATTGTTTATAAATAAATCCATGGTAAAATGAAGTGAACAAAGGACCAAGTTCTTACTGACGCAGTCTGTATCTTCATTAAAAATAAAGTTCATCAAATAAAGTGTATCATTTGGTTTCTCCGTAGAACTGCGTTTGCCGCTCTTGTCATTTTACCTATTACGTGCACGAATCGGTGGGTGGGGCTAAACAGGCAGTGATGTAGAAGCAGGCACTGATCTTTTTTCTGCGGAGGCAGTGCTTATCCACACTATTACATCATAGAGTAGTACATTCCACAAGCTTTCGTTTTGGCAGACTGCCTTCAATATAAGCTGTTTTTAGACTAACGACAAAGTTTTGTTCTGAAATTTACAGAACGTTTTATAAGAAAAAAATACCTCTTATATATCAAAAGATCAAGGGAATTTTGATTTCTCAGTTCATGACCCCTTTAACAATAAATAATAACAATGATTAATAATTAATAAATTAAATAATCAATAATTATATATATGAATACATAATAATCTGTTAAAGACGTTTGAGTTTTTAATAGTGTTTGCATTCCCAAAAGCATGCAGAATGAACCCTCTTAACATCAAATAGCCATAAATAAATAGTACAATAAATAATGAATGAATTAATTAATTAATAATTATATAAGTTAAATTATAATAAATAATTAGATGATGATGATGATGATGATGATAATTATAATACATTTTATGCCAATGTTATAACCTACCACAAGCCAATAGCTGAGGACAAAACAGCCACACATCAACAACCACACATGGAAACATTGCAAACACACTCATCTTGAGACTCCATAATAAACATGTGCAGCGTGTGAATCAGCTTCCAGCAGCTCTGCATCATTAAACACAAACGCACAGAGACACTGCATCAGGCCCTGAGGGAGGAAAACGCTTAAAACCTCCAGACGCAGCAGAACGATTCCTCCCAAAATCACCTGACCACGACCAGATCACACCTCAAACACACTGCAGCACACACCTGATGTTTCCTGATATCTGCCATGACTGAAGATGATTACGTACAGTACGTACAATCCTCACTGCAAGTTAATGGCTTTTGTTAAATTTCAATAATGTTAATTTGTAAAATTTCAACTGATTATAATTTCAGTAGGCTGCTTAAAATGAATAAAGATCATTTATAACAGCACACACTGCTGTGAGCCTAAGAGTCTGATTTTAATGGAAATTATTTTAATTTACTGCACTAGTGTCATTTCATCACAGCCCCAGAGCTACATGTTAAAATCTCTCACTAAATCCTTGCAATCACCCAGAACACCCTAACAACTCCCTAGAAACCATTCAGGACACCCTAGCTACTCCCTAGAAACCATCCAGGACACCTTAGAAACTCCCTAGAGACCATAACTGCCTAGCAACCATCCAGAACACCCTAGCAAATTCCTAGAAGCCATCCAGGACACCCTGGCAACTCCCTAGAAGCCATCCAGAACACCCTGGCAACTCCCTAGAAGCCATAACTGCCTAGCAACCATCCAGAACACCCTAGCAACCACCCAGAGTACCCTAGCAACTCCTTAGAAACCAACCACCCAGAGCACTCTGGCAACTCCCTAGAAACCATAACTGCCTAACAACCATCCAGAACACCCTAGCAACTCCCTAGAAAACATCCAGGACACCCTCGCAACCACCCAGAGCACCCTGGCAACTACTTAGCAATCAGCCAGAACACCCTAGCAACCACCCAGAACACCGAACAATTGATCAAAAGTGACCGTAAAGACATTTATTATATTACAAAAGATTTCTATTTCAAATAAATGCTGAAAAATAAAATGAATCAGCATGAAAAATAAGAAGCAGCACAACTGTTTTCAACACTGACAATAAGAAATCTTCAAGGTTTTTGCATTATTTTAAATTAAATAAATGTGTTAAATTGCCAGCACTAGTTGCTGGTGATTATGTATAATTTGTATCAGTAACTTATTACTCATGACTGTTTCCTGAGGAGTAGATGAAGACTGGCTGAGCCTCAGCCGCTCAGTGAAGTGTGTGCGATCTGAACCATCAAAACCAACTCAATTAACTCAAGCGGTCAATCTGTAAATCTGCCTGTAATTTCCAATCCATGCAAGAAACGCTCTTAAAACATTCTGTCCATTATAAGGATTGACGGCAGATGCGACGCCGTTCCGCGCGGTGCTCCGCATTTTAGCCGCGTGCTATTACACTTAATTTGAAGTGCTCTTCTTGTCATAATTATCTCTCATTCGTCTTCTCAGCACCAAAGAGAATGAAGAGAAGTTTCTCTGGCTGTCAGAAAGAGCTCATTACTTTGAATTGTCTCTCTATTCTGGTGTCTTATCAGTGCGAGTGAGAACTGGCTCCACTCATTTATGTCTGGCAGAAAGATGAAGCATCTCTATCACTGCTCACTCACAGCCATGCTTAATTAACATTTGGACCATTTCACTCTTCCCATCATGTCTGGTTATTGCACAAACACACACACACACACACACACACACACACACATTTGTTGTTGTTGTACTGTTTTAAGTGAAATCCAGAGTCAGCTCTCTTTTTCTTAAAACATGGGACAAGACTCACACTTTCACCTGCTGTTATTTTTTAAAATATCAATATTGATATCAATATACACCTTGATATTAAAGGAATTGTCTTACTTTGTGCCTCTTGATCTGCAAAGTCCTAGCAACCACCCAAAACACCCTAGAAACCACACAGAAACTACCTAACAATCACCCGGAACACCCTAGCAACTCCCTCACGACCACCAGAACACCCTAGAAACTACATAGCATCACCCTGGCAACCACCTGAAACACCCTAGAAACCACACAAAAACTACTTAATCACCCAGAACACCTTAGCAACCATCCAGAACACCCCAGAAACCACACAGAAACTACCTAACAAACACCCAGAACACCTTAGCAACCATCCAGAACACCCTAGCAATACCCTCATGACCACCCAGAACAACCTAGAAACTGCATAGCAACACCATAGCAACCACCTGAAACACTCTAGAAACCTCATAGCAACTCCTCAGCAACCACCCAAACACCTGCACAACGGATATTCTGTAATCCCTAGCAAATGCAAAGCAAAACCCTAGCAACCACATAGCAACCAGCCAGAAGAACCCACCTAGTAACCACCCAGATCACCCCAGCAATTGCATAGCAACCACCTAGAAACTAAACAGAACACTCCACAAATAATATAGCAACCAAAACACCCCATCAACAACACAGCAACCACCTATGAACCACCCAGAACATACTACCAATCACACTTAGCAACCACTCAGAACATCCTTACAACCACATAGCAGCAACCTAGCAACCCCAGAATACCACAGCAACCACATAACAATCACTGATAACACCAACAATCACCCAGAACACACTAGCAACAACACAACAACCGCAGAGCAGACTAACCACCCAGAACACACTAGCAACCACACTTAGAAAACATCCAGAACACCCTAGCAACATCACAGCAACTTAGCAACCACCTGTGCAACTTAGCAACCACCTGTACACCTTAGCAACAGCATAGCAGCTACTCGGAAAACCAAAGCAAACACACAGCAACCACTAGCAATCCCTCAGAACACCTTAGCAAACACATAACAACCACCAATAACACAACAACAACCAACCTAGAACACCCTAGCAACCACACTTAGCAACCACTCAGAACATCCTACCTACCAAACAGAACACCCCAGAAATAACATAGCAATCGCCCTAATAACTGCATAGCAACCACCTAGAAATCAAACTCAGGACACCCTAGCAACCACTCTGTACACATTAGCAACCACACTCAGCAACAACTCAAAACACCTTAGCAACCACCAGAACACCCTAGCAACCACATAACAACCACCAGTAACACACCAACAAACAAGCACCTAGCAACCAAAAAGAACACCCCAGAAATAACAATCACCCGCAACATACCAGCAACTACGCAGCAAACAATCAGAACACTGTAGCAATCACATAGCAACCAGTGAGAAGTAACCACATAGAAATCATCTTGCAACCACTCAGAACACCCAAACAATCACATAGCAACCACCTAGAAACCAAATAGAACACTCCAGAAATAACATAGAAGCCATAACATACTAGCAACCACCCAGACCACCCCAGCAACAATATAGCAGCCACATAGTAACCACACTTAGCAACCACTTAGAACATCCTAATAACCACAGATAACACACCAGCAACCACCCAGAACACCCTAGCAGCCACCTATCTATCAAACAGAACACCCAAGCAACCATATAATAGGGATGGGCGATATATCTCGCGCGATATGAATGCGCATCTCGTCAGTAAAGCCGGTTCCTTGATTAGCGCTAAATCTCCATCACCTGTTTTCAAATGGAGCGGCATTTAATACACAGAGCCGTAGATCACTGAAAAGCTACGCAATATCGCGTTTATTATCGAAGGCGATTCATCTGCGATAATGAACGCGATATTGCGCAGCTTTTCAGTGATCTACGGCTCTGTGTATTAAATGCCGCTCCATTTGAAAACAGGTGATGGAGATTTAGCGCTACTCAAGGAACCGGCTTTACTGACGAGATGCGCATGCATATCGCGCGAGATATATCGCCCATCCCTACCATATAGCAACCACTAAGCAACCACTCAGAACACCCAATGACCTAGCATCGACCCAGAGCACACTAGCAACACACTAGCAACCACCCAGAACACCCTAGAAGCCACCTATCTATCAAACAGAACACCCAACCAACCATATAGCAACCACTAAGCAACCACTCAGAACACCCAATGAACTAGCAACGACCCAGAGCACGCTAGCAACCATATAACAACCTGAAAGCCTTTAAACTTCAAGCTTTTTAAACTACATCAAACTTCCTGACTTGACCAACTTCTTTCATCCTTTTCACAATGAATGAAATCAGCTCCTGCCCTTATGCTTTTGCCTTGTTCAATAAATTTTACTCAAAAAAAATTCTTTCATGCCAAACTTGTACATAATAGGAGATAGACGAATGCATCTGAACACGTTTAACAGATCAAATCCAAAATCCTCTGGACGTAAGCTTTATTTTTCCACTTTTGCAGCCTGTTTTGTGAGGAGTCTGCAGGTCTTGACTTTGTGTGTTTTATTATAGCGAATGCCAGACAGAGTCAAAAGATCTCCAGCAGTCATATCACAAAGCAGTGCTCCTCTGAGGTCATGGCTAAACATATTTCACTCTGCATATGGGCCAGATTAGGTCAATTACCGTCTGCCTAAAGGGGCCCTGCAGTGCAGAGCGCTCCGGTGTGGCTCGCCAACAAGCGTCCCGCACCGGCTCCAAACATCACTGCGTTTGACGTTCCATCACATGTTCTGAATATCAGCAAATGCAAAAGCAATAAGGAAGAGAGCTGCTATTCCACACAGCAGGTCAAAACATGAGATCGGTATCTCACACGAAACCGTCCGTCACAACAGCTCCAGGAGGACATCTCAGACATGTCAAGTTTCACAGGAGCCTGAAGAAAAACAAGGTCGTCTTCAATAACGGTCACTGTTTTGAGAATTCATGATTTACTTTAGTGTGGCACAAAATAAACATTCGTTTCAAGAGAAATTTCATCATATGTTCATATACAGAATGCCATGTTTATTTTGGTGTGAAACTGTCATCTGTAACGTATAAAGACCAGAGAAAATGTTCTGAATCTCATATAAGGTTTTCTTTACTGATGTTAGCTATGTTATCTAATGCTGATTTCAAGGTGCTTCTACTATGTGTGATTATTTTGGAGGTTACATTCTAATTGTATTATCTGATGCTGATTTTGTTGCTGTCTGATGCTGATTTTGAAGATCATATTCCAGTTTTGTAATTTGAGGCTTATGATTTGGTATTGTGAATTTGAGTGCAGATCTGATGATGATTTCTTTGCTAACTTTGTTCTCTGATGCTGATTTTAGAGGTTTCAAGGTAATTCTATTATCTCATGCTGCATTTAGAAAAATCAGTGTGATTCTGTTACCTGATACAGATTTGGAAGCATTCTTGATTATTCTCTTATCTGAAGCTGATTAAGTATATTGTTTGTGTTATCTAATGCTGATTTAGATTTGATGTCATAATCAGGCACTGACTTCATGACACTGTGCTTTGTTCTCTGATGCTGATTTCTAGATATTTCAAGGCAAATCTATTATCTGATGCAGATTTCAAAGCATTCTTGGTTATGCTTTTATCGGATGCTGATTTTAGAGATTTATTATGTTCATGTTATCTGATGCTGATTTGTTGTTGTCTGATGCTGATTTTAGCGATTCCAAGGTAATATTATCTGATGCTGAATTTGGGCAATTCATGTGAATTTAATGCTCATTCTGTAACCTGATGCTGATTTTGAAGATTTCACATTGATTCTGTTATCTGAAGCAGATTTGTTGTTGCTGCTGCTGTCTAATATCTGATGCTGAATTTGGGCAGTTCAATATGATTCTGTTATCTGATACTCATTTTGGAGATTCACAATGCTCATGTTGTTTAATGCTGATTTTGGAGCATTTGTGCTGATTTTGTTATCTGATGCCCTTAATTAAATATGCCATGTTAATTCTACTGTCTGATGCTGATTTTGAAGATTACATTCCAGATGTGAATAAGGCTGATGATTTTGTATTCTAAAGCTAAAGAGTTCCAAAACTGATGATAATTTCACAATTAGACACTGATTTCATGACCCTAGATTTCACGGTAATTTAATATGATTCTGTTTTCTGATGCTCGTTTTGCAGATTGAAAATGTTCATGTTATCTGATGCTGATTTTGGAGCATTCATGCAGATTCTGCTGTCTGATGCTGATTTTTGGAAAATTCATGCTGAATCTGTTAATCTGTCATTCTGGTATGATTCTGTCATTTTACACTGATTTTTGACATTCTAGAATAATTCTGTTATATCATGCTTATTTGTAGAGATTCCCTAAAGCTTTTGTTACACAGAAACACATGAGACAGAACTGAAACATACACACTCTCACACACACACACACACACACACAAAGGCCAGTGGAGCAGGGCATAGGGACAGATGTTGTAAGCACAGTGTGTATCTCTCTCTTGACTGCCTCTATAGAGGAACTAAAGCTGGAGAGGGCACGCGGGGAGGGGGGTGATAAAGTGTGACACACTTGTGCCCGCGAGCCAGGGGATTTTCAGCAGTGAGTAATGGAGCTGTGTGCAGTGATAAAACCAGCCTCCAGCCAAAAGCTGCCTGAGACCTAAAACATATAGAAGACCTAAAAATAAACGTACAATGCCGTATGAGTTAAATAGGTGAGTCGAGATCCTATCCAAGCCATATTTCACCCGAAAATCAACAGAAGCCTATTTCAGGATCATTAAGACTTTTTGCATTTTCAAAAGATTTAAGCACACAAATTCTCATTACCAAAATATATCCATTTTTCTCAGTAATGTTTCTCATTTGATTCTTTTTTGCCAGTAGCTTGTATTATTGCACAAAAATAAACATTTATTTATAGGCTATGTGCTAAATGGCACACTTGATGTACTTGCGATCTTGTGATGGGCATTGCTGACTGTGAAGTCTACTAGACCAGTGTTTCTCATCTCCAGTCCTGTGCACTACCAGAATGTTTTAGATTCTCGCTAATTCAAACACTCACCAGATCCAACTTATCAGCTCCTAAGTGTGTTGAATAGTGAGACATCTAAAACATTCTGGAATGTGGGTCCTCAGGACTGGAGTTGAAAAACACTAGACCATAGGGTGTCTCATTTGCTATTTTATGACTCTGAAGGCGGCTCACACCCCCTTTTTGGCTGCACTGGGACTTTTCACTGTTTTTGTCACTCTGTTTGTTTGTCCCAGTCAGACTGTCAGTCTGTGCATTAGTAGTGGGAATTTTTCAGTGACTCTTTCTGAAGTTGCGCTGATATGCCAGTAGGTGGCGACAGAAAACTGTCACTATTTAGATTTTTAAATTTCTGTGAAAACTGTAAAAGAATTACTTTGCATTTAAATAAGATCATCAGAGATCATGTTTTGCTGTTTAAGTTAGAGGAATGATATATGAGTGAGGCATTGAATCGTTTACTCAACCAGTTCCATTTAAAATACCTATTTATTCAGGAATGAAACAGGAATGAAACGTGAGACCTTTGTTAGGAACTATTTTCACTGCAGCACTTTGTCTAAATTGTAAGCTACACAGTTTTAACTTCTTGTTTGTTATTGTTGTACAGCAATATCCCAAAAGCAAGTGTGCTGTTGTTCTGAATATCAGCATGGCTGTGATTTGGTATTTATAGCCGTGCTGATATTTAGAACAACAACACTTGTTGCTTGTGCTATTTTGCTTAATTACATCACCAAGGCTAAAACCTTATAAAATCTTAAAAAAAAAAAAAAAAAAAAAAAATCGAATAAAGAAGCTTTGCATTTGGGGCGCGTTTAAGCATACATTATGTATGCTCACTAGGTCTTGAAACAGCAATAGAGTGTGATGAACAGAACCACATCAAAGAGTCACCTTCAGACGAAGGTTAATTCCAGGAGAAACATGCCGCAGGTGTTGTGGGTTCAGAGGAGAGCGCTCTCTCTCTCTCACACACACACACACACACAGCTCCCTCTGAGTGGGTCATTTCCTGACTCTATAAATGCATGTAAGAGCGTCTCAAATCACAGCATCACTTAATAAAAGCAACTTCACCTCATGTCCACCCTGCCAGAGAGAAGCACGCACAACTACACACAACAGAAACATCCTCTATATAAGGGTGAAAATGCACTGCAAGCATGTCTGTAGCATTGAACTGGATGTGTTATTCAGGTAGAAAGTTATAAACAGTGTAACTAACTTGCTCAGCAAGATTCTCTTCAAACTATTGCTCCATAGAAAACTGACTGTAGAAGACAACAGTTCACACTAATGGCAACACTAATACGTTTAGATTGTAATACTAGTGTATTTGGATGCTGAACACTGTGCAATATATATGCTGCCTAATATTTAAAAAAAAAACAAGTAGCAATTTCTGGCATAAAGCAGTGGTGAAGAGCAGCAGTTAGCGTGCTGACGGCTCATGACAGGCTGAGAGTGTAAATGTGAAGTGGCCGCAGCTGTTACCTCACTGTCAAAAACACTTCCACTCAACTGTGCCCAAAACTTCTTCAGATCAAGTACACCAGAAAAATTAAAAGAAATGCATGCCGTTCCAAACCGCTGCTGTCATCAGGGAGACATAATTGAGACTCTGAACACAGATTTGTCTGTCAATGAAAACTAAGCTTTCATTAAGAGAATACTCTTCTTGTTAGAGCCTACTGGCTAAGACAAATATCAAGTATCACTACTACTACTCACAATTTGAGTTTGAACCCCTTTTTATATATTTTATATCTTTTAGAATATTTTTACAGTTATGAAATATACAAATAGGGAGAGAAAAAAAAACAGAATTTTGTTTTAACATTTAATTTTTGTTGTTGTTGTTGTAAACTCTGTAAGTGAATTTGATTAAAAAATATTTACATTTTTCAAAACTTTTTTTTATGTAATTATTTAAAATGTAATAGATTTTAATATAATATAGTTGGATAAAATGCAATATTTACTTTTGGCACACAGCCAAAATCAATTAAGTTTAATTGACATACAAGGAAAGGTTTAGTATCTTTTCTATTTTTTAAATATCTTTTACAGATATAAAAGATTTAAATAGGGGGGAAAAACTATTTCTATTTTTTGTTTTAACATTTTTTTTTTATATATATATACTTACATTAAAACGTAAAAAATGCAAACATTAAAAAGAATATTTCATTTATTTTTTCAATTTTTTTTCTATTTAAAATATAATAAATTTTAATATAATATAGTTGTATTTAATATGGTTATAATAGCATATAATATAACAGTAATAATAGTTTTGCACCAAAAACTCTAGATTTTTTTTTTTTTTTTCTAACCAATGTGGTGGCAATTACGATACTTTGACTGGCGAGCAGGGTGACCATGAAAAAACAAAATGGTGAAAAGCAATTTAAATTTTTTGCAAATGATTTCACTTATTATTTTCTCTTAGTGATGACCCCCAATACACCTCCTGCATATTACTGTACAGCAGCAACAGTGTTTTTCCCACAGTGTTATTGAAGATATTTATGGAAGTTTTCTTTCTTTAAAAGGCTTTTAATTAAATGGCGAAAGGAATGTCACACATTTGAGAAACACTGGCTCTGTAATTAGCGATGGTCCAGCCGACGACATTCCGACTTTCAGTAAGTAGCCATGAACTTCCCCTCCACAAACTTCACTCGATGCTTTCCAATTAAAGAGAACATTCCAAACTTTCTGCTCGACCACTAACTCAAGCAAACAGCACTGAAGCTCCCTGGATCTCTGTGCTGCCTGCAGACACTAAACAACTCATTTCACTAAATCAAAAGCTTTCCACAACCACAACATTCCCATCGCAGCTCCACCCGCGGATTCACCAAAATCGTATTAGTAGCTGTGCTTTTAAGAAGGCGGCAGTGAATCTCATTAAAATGTCATATTTCACCCTAAAATCATAAGAAATACAAGACAATATTTTGCATAACAGAAATAACAGATATTTGCTAGACAGATATACTTTTAAAAAAAAGTTAGTTTTTTGTTGTTGTTTTTTTGCATTGTGACATTCCATTAAATTAACATATATATATATATATATATATATATATGAAAAACTGTATATACATTTCCAACCAAATATGTAATTTTGTTTCCCTTTCGTTTCAGTTCATGGTGATTATCATTAGATTTCTTTTTATTTCTATAATAGTCACATTTTTATTGAAATACAGTAAAACTAAATTATTAATTCTGTTAATTTATTTTAAAATTATTATTATTTTTTTTAAATCAGCATAAATTAACGAAGTAGCACAAATAAATTTTAAACAGCAAAAATGTAAAGTTGTATATTTAAGATTATCATTTTACATAATGATTTTTTTTTCATTATACAGTAATAAGAAGTTGGGTGTAAAATATGCTTGTATTATTTCAAAATAATGAAAACGCAAAAAAAAAAAAAAAAAAAAAAATATATATATATATATATATATATATATATATATATATATATATAGATCTTTATATATATGCTTCATTTTCTTTAAAGACCCCATGAAATCACTTAATGAGTGCAGCATGCTTTCTTGCACTGATGTATTTCCTGTAGAAATAGGAAGTTGAGGAAAGACATATATGTAAAGTTTTTATTCTTTTATCATTAGAGACACCCAAACAAAAAAAAAGTTATATTTCTGTTCAATTAATTGTTGTTGTTATTATTATTATTATTATTAAATACATTTTAATATAGGGAAAAAAAACGCCATTGAAGCAAATCTTAATTTCTAATTTATATTTTTGTTTTACATTAGCTACATTTTAAAAACGTTAATACATTTTAATATAATATAGTAGGATATAATGCGACATCTACTTTTGGCCAACAAATGAAGTTAGATTTTTTGCCTTTCATATTAAAAATTTTGGCACCTTTGAGAAGGGTTTAATATAACTATTTAATAACTGATTTTGTCGACTTCTGTATAGCAAATAGACGGCTTAAACCTCAAAGTTGTATCCATAGAGTTTTTCTTATTATTTTCCTATTAAAACATGTTTTTTATGCAATTAATTTTGGTGATCATATAGCTTTTAAAAACACATCCAAACGCTCTTACCTAGCCTGTTATCCAGTACTCCGAAATCCAGCGTATATTTGACCACATGGTAGTTATTCCACACATAGAGCAGATTATCTCTGGGATTGTAATCCACAGCAGCGATGTACTGGTACGAGTTTGGGAAGGGGATGTCCAGATAGCCGTCTTTGCTCAGCTCCGTGTTGTAGATATAGTCGATCTTATTCCCAGTGGCTTCGCTATCGTCATCTTCGTAGACGCTCTTAACGACGTAAAGGATCCCGCAGATCATGAACGCGTTTGAAGCGGAGCGTTTGTCGTAAACCGTATCCCACGTTCCCTCCACGCGTAACGTATACGGGTTCAGCTGGCTGATCACGATGCGTCCGTTGTTTTGCTCCGTTGCGTAAATCACCCAAAGACCATTCTCGTCCACCGCTAAATCGATATCTGACTTGCCCCCCCAGCGATATGGCGAAGTGTCATGGTAGTTAGCGCTAGCGATGATGGCCTCGCCGCTCTTGATGCGAGTGCGCAAATCGAACTTGACGATATTCCTGGTTCGCTCCTTGTTGAAGAACAGCGCTCCATCGTAGACGACAAAGCCGGTGCCGTCCACCCGATGCGGGAGTTTGTAGGTGGTTGTGGGTCGTCCGGCGATGAAGTCCTCTTTGCTGGAGTATTCGGTGAGGGTGTCCGTGCGATAGGGCGTCCAGGGCATGTAATAGATCTTATCTGAGGCCTGGAGGGGGTCTTTGCACCAAGCTCCCGACTGGTGGTCCGACTCGAACAGATGCTCGCTCTGATAAACGCCGCGCAAGAGCCCTGGGCACAAGAAAACTACAGACAGACACAGAGAGAAAGACAAGTGAGCGCCGGTTTGAAAACACTTTCATTTGATTTGACCAATAATCCTCTATGGACACCTTGGTAATAGTAATTTTTTTAGTTTACTCGCCAAATTGATACATATATATATATATATATATATATATATATATATATATATATATATATATATATATATATATGTATAGGCCTATATACACTATATCGACAAAAGTATCGGGACACACCCTTCTAATGAACATGCTTGGCTACTTCAAATGAAGTTCTTAGCAATGCATATTACTAATCAAAAATTAAGTTTTGATTTGTTCTTTACTTAATATCCTAATGATTTTTGGCATAAAAGAAAAATCAATAATTTTGACCCATATAATGTATTTTTGGCTCTTGCTACACATACATACATACATACATACATACACACACACACACACACACACATATATACATATATATATATATATATATATATATATAAATGTTAGAAAGGTGTTGCAGTCGATGTTCAACGTTCAGGCTTCTTTCAGTGATCCATTACGTATATAATAGGAAAGCGATAAACGCAGATTATGGAGGAGAATGAAACGTTATTTGGATGACAATCCTTCACTGTGCTTTTACATATCAGAAACGTCAATACTCTTGTATTTCTGCTCAATAAGATTGTGCTATATCACTTTCGCTAGACAACGAGTGATACTCGCACAATGCGACGCATTACGTCTGCCTCATATTATGCTATTATAGCGATTCTGGCCAAGAAACATTCATTTAGGAATGAAGACGCTGCCTGACTGATATGTTAAACTACCGGTACTGAGTTATAGATTATTGTGCATACAGAAAACACTATAGTCAGAGGACAAACAGACATTTAATGCTTGTTTGCAGCTATTTTAATTAAATTTCTACATTATTACTAGTAACTTTAAGTTGAATTCAGATTTTGCTAAAATATAACATTTATATAATGCATACACCTATTTTTTTAAAAAAAAGTAGTGCAAGATTTACTTTGTAATAATTTGTAATAATTTTCACTCAGAAACTGCAGAAAATTGAAAAACACTTTTTTGTTGTTGTTGTTGTTGTTTTTTGTTTTTTTTCTCCTGAAAAGCAAAATTCTGATTTATTTATTTGTTTGTTTTATTTACTATTAAAAAAAGGGAAAGAACAATAAAACCACTGGTAAAAAATTAAAACCTTGAGATTTCAGAGTTATGTGGATCTTATTGCTGTACCCTGTACTTTCACTTTTAATTTCACTCATTACATTACAATATATATCTACACAAAGAAGTAGTTAAGATTCTTTTTTTTTTTTTTTTTTTTTGCATACGTCACCACAAACTCTTCACTTTTCTTCTGTGAAATACAAAAAGAAGACATGTAGAAGAATGTCCATGCTGCTCTTTTCCATATACAGTATAATTAAGGTTAACATTCCATAGAATTTATGCAGAATGATTAAAGTCTTCATATATTCCAAAGCTATGTAGCCAAGTATGGGGAAATAGTATGAAATGTAAGATTATTCTCTGAAGATCTTGCCTTCACACCCAGTTTGACGTCCACGAATGTCACTGGTTAAAGTTTGAATATTCACATGAGATTTAAGATCTTCTGTAGATTAAGAAGATTTTCAGACTCTCAGGACTTTAGAAGACTTAGAATAGAGTGCAGAGTCATATGAACTATTTATTTTTATTTTTTATTTTGTGTGTGCCGTTTTGTTATTTTGGGCACTTGCCATCTGTGGTGACTATAAAACAGGAGTGTCAACCAGGGTCAGATATGAACTTTTCCATTAAGGGACAATATTTGACCTGTTTTACTTAAATCAGATTAGATTAGCAGTTCTCAATGTTTTTGACTTGAAGACCCATTGGTTTCCAACATGATATTTGAAAGCTCTCTATCCATACCATTTATGGCATATTGAATTCATTGACATACTGAATTAATTAATATGGTTAATTAATTTTAAATATTAAATAAATTCACCAATATTCTTTTTTTTTTTTTGTGATTCCAGAAGTAATGTTCTGTATTCCAGACCTGTATGGTCTTCAATAAAAAAATAGTTATTGATGGAAATTATATTATATTATATATTTCCTTATACAGTACATCTTGATTTTGTGTGATTTTATTTTTAGCATTTTAATTTAGATTTGAGTTTGATCATTTTAATATATTACTAATTTATTACTTTAAATACTTTTAAGTCATCCTGAGGCCCCCTGGTTGAGAATCAGTGCTATAGATTATTTCCAATAAACTTTTAACAACATCGCTGATGCATTTTTTGCATTCATTAATGCATTAGTGCATCGTTATCTTGAATTTGGAGGGCATTTTTGTTCATTCTGGTGGCATTTTTGCCTCTGTTAATTTCCAATTTCTTCAGAATGTCTTCTTTTGAGTCCCACAGGAAGCCAGAAATTTACAAGTGTTTGGAAGAACATGAGTTTGAGTAAATCATTTTCCTCTTCAGGAGTGAACTTCTTTAGAAGCATGTGCATCTACTCCAGGAGCGCCGAACTTTATTCCTGGAGCACCAAACTATCCGGCAGAGTTGAGCTCAGCCCTAATTAAACACACCTGAAGCGGCTAATCAAGGTCTTCAGGGTCACCAGAAGCTTCCAGTCAGGTGTGTTGGATCTGAACTCTCTCCCTCAAGGAGACGGATCGGACACACACAGAAAGATTTCATTTCCACCTGAAGCTGGCATTTAAAATTTTGATAAATAAGAGGCGGCTTATTAATGACAGCTGGTCAAAGGGGCCAGAGGCCGCGGAGACATAATAATGAGCTTATATTTATTACAATCTGAACGGATTCCATCCCGATGCTAAGATATTGTCAATTTGTGTCAACGTGATTTATTGCGTCTGCGCGCACAAAACTAATAATAAGCGTATTTTGCTCCATTCGGCTTCGCTCTAAGCAGCCGCGCAGCACCAGAACAGAAAGATTGTGTTTCTTTCCAGGGCTTTCGCTCCCAGAAATTGATTAAAGCCCAAGCCTGACTGCAGCGATCCATACACTTAACCAGATTAGGTTAGAAATATATAAACTCATTCCAATTAATTTCCTGCGAGGGTCAAATCTGTTGATACCACAGACGGTGTAATGTACAGAGACGGCGCGTGTCTCTACATCAGTGATATTTACGATTGCAGAAACGCTCCGAACGGTCAATAAATTAAAGCCAAACGCTGCCGATCTTACAGCTGGAAGCTTTTATCAACTATCATATCTGGCTGTTTCGTCCACTTTCACGTTCCAGCGGTTGATTTTATGAAAACAGTAAAAAGCACTCTAAAACGGTCCTGTTAAAATGTTTTACTTTCAGTTTTTATTTTTACTGCAAATGCCTTTTATGCAGATTCCACTGCTGTACCCTTTACTTTCAATGCTAAACTATGCAAATCCATCATGAAAAAAAATATAATACATGTGTGAATACATAATACTTGAATACTAAACATGGTTAAATGACCCATTTCAATATTTCCTGCATGAAAATGATTTGTGTGAAGATTATTAATACTTTATTATTATAATTATTATAATTTATTCCCTAATAAAGCATTATCTTTATTTATTTCCAAATAATGCAAGAAGAGTATAAATATATTTAAAATATAACATAAAATAAACCAGTTCATTATTTATTTTGTCAAAAGGATTTGTCTTATGATTATAGTAAATTATTCCCTTATAATGCTTTATTTAAAATTTCTTCTTACCTCATTTTTAACCAAATTATGCAAGAAGGACTATATTTAAAATATTTAATATATCGTGTAATGTATAAACAAAACAGAGTAAAATAAACCATTAATATTTATTGTGTGAAATTATCTGTGTGAAGGATTAATTAATAATTTCTAATTATTAAAATAATTTATTAAATAAAGCTTTATCTAGTTATTTCTTACTTTTGTTTTTAACAAATTACGCAAGAAGTGTGAAAATATAATGTACAATGTAGACAATAAATAGAGTAAAAAAGCCATTTTAATATTTGTGTGAAAATTACTTATTTCAATAAATTATTATAATAACTTATTCCCTATTTAAGCATCATCTAAAGTTACTTCTTAACTTTTTTTTAATGCAAGAAGATTGAAAATGTATTTAAAACACATAACAAATAATATAAAGAGTGAAATAAATGTTAAATATTTATTGTGTGAAAATGATTTGTGTTAAGATAATAAATTATTTATTGTAATTATTAATTTATTCTCTAATAAAGCTTTAACTAAAGTTACAGTACTTCTTTTTGGCCAATTATGCAAGAGTAGTATAGAAGTATATAATATAACATATTTTGAAGCATATAATATAACGTATATAATGTGATAGATGTGGTCGAGGAAATGACATTTCTTCATGAGGCTCCAGAGGAAAAATGTCAGATTTCTCCAGCAGTGCATTTATGCTCACATTATTAGACAAAATAAGTTTGGAAAGTTTCTTCTAAACAGTGTTAATTTCGATAATTTTCATCGACGTCATTTTTTTCACCGACGAAAACGAGACGATAACAAACTAAAACTCATTTTGAATGACAAAAACTGACGAAAAACAAGAATAAAATGAAAATAAATGAATAAAATCAAGACAAAAATGTTAGAGAAGGATGATTTGGGAAGAGATTCATTCAGAACGAATCTGCTGCGTGGTTAGGAGGTCAGATGCCTACATGTGAACCGGCGGGGCATATGCTAACATACGCTTGTCTCATAAAACGTTCAAAAATGTCAATATCTGGGAGTAAGAGAAGAGCAGACATATGGATAAATTTGATGACGCAAGAGAGAACTCCATTCGGTCCGGTTTTCTGAGCGCAGACACCGAAGCAAACACACAGAAAGCGCGTCTCACACAGCACGTTTACTCTTTCACGTCGCATGAACGGAGAGAAATACACACAAAATGTTGTCGAATTCTCCGTTTTGACAAGTATTCACGTAAACACAGTCGATTACGTCTTAAGAGAACATCAACAGTAGGGAGAACGTGTATCAGTACATTGCATCCGAGATAGCAGCCTAATATAGTTGCTATTGTCCGAGTCACTGATGTTAATCAAGCAACAAAAGAAAGACAGAAAATCACTCACTGCTCTTGACTAAATCACTTTAGTAGGCCTAATAAAGATTGATCTAAATGTATTTATAGAAATAAATATGTCTGCTTGAAAGAATGAAGAATATGGTAAACAAAGAATGCATAATTAGCCTGTATAACCATTAGTATTTCATTGAAAAGAAGACCATGTTTTTTGTTCTTTATGAGAAGTGGTTTTATTTCATTTTAATATAAAGGCATGTTGTGTGTCACCACAGTTAAGTCCGTGTCTATCATGATAAAACCTTAATATCAAACCATATAATGAGTTTGGCAATTTTAGAGAAATGCAGTGTAAATGCATTGCACTGTAACTAAACGCATTCAATTTTAGCCGACTAAAATCTTATCATATTTAGTCGACTAAAACTAAAAACAATTCAGATGACTAAAATATGAATAAATGGAATTTAAGTCAAAAGACTCTGACTAAAACTAAATCAATATTTCTTGTCAAAATTAACACTGCTTCTGAAGGAATTTCATTCCCAAATGTCCACAGGGCCAAAAGTGGCCATAGTTGAAGAAACTCATTTCGCTGCTTGAAATTGTGAAAAATAAAGCTTCCTCTGGCTCCGCGACTGAATCCAGCGGCTCCATTAGTTAGTCTGAGCGTCTCTGAGAGAGAAAATGATACGCCGCTGAACGCTTACACAGGTGTTATAAAGGTTAATGAAGTGGGCCGTTCAGCTTCTGCGTCAGCACACACACACACACACACACACACACACACTCACACACACACTCACACACACGCACTCACACACTCACACACACGACTCTCTGACTGCCCATCCGGACGATTACAGTAATACACAGGCTGTATCTTAAACCGGCGTTTAAAGCCAAGCCCCAAACACCCACTGCAATCAAGATCAGAGCGCTCTAATGATGCTGAGCCCAGCACAGATACACACAACACACACACTCAGTCTTCACACAGAGTCTCTGAAGAAAGAGCAGAGACTGAGACCCACTCTGGACCGAGGAAAGGCTTTTTAAAGGGAGCATTCAGCCAAAAATATCATTCGGTCTTCATTTACTCAGTCACAGCCAGTCCACAGTGTTGTTTGTAATCAGTGGAGCACTAAAGGAAACGTTTGACAGAATGTTAATGCTTCTCTTTTCCACATTATGCAAGTAAACTGGAGTATTTGCACCTATATCAGGTCTATTAGGTCTGCAGCTACTGCAAAAAAATATATTTTTGTTATATTTTCCAGCTAAATGTTTTCATTATGCTTAAATTAACTAATCATTTTATGATTACAGAGAAAATGTCTTGAAAATTTGTTAATTTTTCTTTCCCCATTGTAAGACTGATGCTTGAAAACTGACATAAATTCGAAATATACATAATAATATGTTTTAATATATGAAATTTTGCTTTAGTAGATGTACGTTTTTAAAGGATGTTTAGATACTTTCTTTTTATGAAATATACTGTAGATTTTTTTGTTTATTTTATTTTTAAGGTCACCAATACTGCAAAAAAAAAAAAAAAAAAAGATATATATATATATATATATATATATATATATATATATATAATTTCTTAATATATTTGTCATATTTACCACCAAAAAAAAAACAAATAAAAAATCAACCAGGTTAAACATATTTATCAGAGAATATATCTTGAAATTAGTTTATTTTTCTTTCCCCATTGCAAGATTGATGTTTAAAAAAACTGACAGAAATTAAAAAAAAATATGTAATAACATGTTTTAATATCTGAAAATTTTGCTTTAGTAGACATACCGTTTTAAACACTAAAGGAAACAATGTTTAGATGTTTTATATTTCAGAAAAAAAAAAAAACTTTTTTTGTTTATTTATTTATTTATTGGTTAACTAGTCCATAAGGTCAACAGTACTGCAAACAATATTTTATTTAAAAAATATTTTTTGTCATATTTTCAACCAAAACATGCATGCACACACACACACACACACACACACACACACACACACACACACATACAGTGCCCTCCACTAATATTGGCACCCTTGGTAAATATGAGCAAAGGTGGATGTGAAAATAAATCTGCATTTTTTTATCCTTTTGATCTTTCATTCAAAAAATTCACAAAATTCTAACCTATCATTGAAGTAAAACAACTGAAAGTGGGGAGAAAATCTCATGATAAAATAAATGTTTTTCTCCAATTCATGTTGGCCACAATTATTGGCACCCAATTATTGGAATGTCCTTTTCCCAAGATAGCAGCCCTGAGTTTTCTCCTGTAATGCCTGAAGAGTTTGGAGAACACCTGATAAGAGATCAGAGACCATTCCTTCATGCAGAATCTCTCCAGATCCTTCAGAATCACAGCTCCATGTCGGTGCTTCTCCTCTTTAGTTCACCTCACTCATTTTCTATAGGGTTCAGGTCAGAGGACTGGGACAGCCATGGCAAAAGCTGCATTTTGTGCTCAGTGACCCATTTTTGTGTTGATTTTGATGTTTGTTTTGGATTATTGTCCTGATGGAAGAGCCAACCACAGCCCATTATAAGATTTCTAACAGAGGCAGTCAGCTTTAGATTTTTTATCTTTTGGTATTTGAGAGAATCCATGATGCCATGCATCTGAACAAAATGTCCAGGACCTCCGGCACAAAAATAGGCCAACAACATTAAAGATCCAGCAGTATATTTAACTGTGGGCATGGGGTACTTTTTATCCCTGTTTGTACTAAACCCATCTAGTGGGTTTGCTGCCAAAAAGCTCTTTTTTTAAGTTTCATCTGACCATAGAAGCCAGTGCCATTTGAAGTTCCAGTCGTGTCTGACAACTGAATATGCTGGATTTTGTTTTTGGATGAGCGAGGAGAATTTTCTTGAAACTCTCCTGAACAATATGTGGTGATGTAGGGGCTGTTTGATATATATTTTTTAGGCTTTCTGACTCCAAGACTCAACTAATCTCTGCAATTCTCCAGCTGTGTTCCTTGGAGAGTCTTTGGCCTCTCAAACTCTCCTCCTCACCGTGCATTAGGACGATATAGACACACGTCCTCTTCCAGGCAGATTTGTAACATCTTTAGTTGATTGGAACCTCTTAATTATTGCCCTGATGGTGGAAATGTGGATTTTCAATGCTTTAGCTTTTGTCTTACAGCAACTTTCTATTTTGTGAAGCTCAACAATCTTGGTCTGCACATCAGAACTTTATTGTTTGGTTTTAGTCCTTGTAATGGATGATTAAGGGAATTTGGCCTTAGTTTTCTTTATATTTATAATCCCTTGGAACAGGAAGTCATAGTTGGACAATTTCATGCTCCTAGACTCCCTGGTATGCTAAAAAAAATGTAAATATGAATGGGAATATAATTCAGAGATATTTGACTCATTAGAATTTCCAGGGGTGCCAATAATTGTGGCAACATGCATTGGAGAAAAAAACATTTATTTTATCATGAGATTTTCTCCCCACTTTCAATTGTTTTACTTCAATGATAGGTTAGAATTTTGTGAATTTTTTGAATGAAAGATCAAAAGGATAAACAATGCAGATTTATTTTCACAGCCACCTTTGCTCAGATTTACCAAGGGTGCCAATATTAGTGGAGGGCACTGTACACACATATATATATATATATATATATATATATATATATATATAAATATATATAAAACCGCAAAAAAGAGCTCAAATATTAAGTTATTTACTAAAGATAAACATTGACCAGCCAACTAGTGACTTCTTTTCTGGATCACTAATCAAAATGAACAGTCATGCAAACCCCAGTTCACAGTGACCTTGTCTGTCAAGCTTCAAAAACGACAACACACCATCAAAGTAGTTCATATAACAGCAATACATGTCTTCTGGAGTCATAAAGTCTCTTTGAGTGACAAATTTAAGTCGGCAGGAACTAAAAATCTCCCTCTGCCCCTCAAACAACACATTTTACCTGTAAATATCAGTCTGTTCCTCATGCAAAGCTTTAGTTTGGTTTGAGAGCACCTGTCACACAGGTCATGGATGATATTTTATTGTTGTTTTGGGAGCTTGACAACACTTGAAAAAACACAAGGAGCAAATTCTGCAAAATCTATTCCACAGAAGGAAGTCACAG
>JAFVLL020011796.1:0-28477 GCA_021397915.2 Tor tambroides
CCTTCTTCGTAAAAACCCCTCCCCCTGCCTTCTGTAGTACTACAATCACAAGCGGAGATGGAGAGAAAAGGACAGAGAGAAAAGGAGGGAGGGAGCAAGTGAGAGAGAGAGAGAGAGGACAGAGCAGGCAAGTGTGGCTTCAGACTGCATGAGCATGCAATTGCAACACGCTCGTTTATTTACCCGGCGAAACGCCGTGATTCGATTCAAAACTGAAGCTTTTTTTTTTTCTTCTTCTCCGTTTTCTCTCTGAATCCACTTTGCAAAGGTCTGGTGAGACATAGCTTCTTTAAATGCACAAATCCTTACTTAGGAGTTACTTGTACAAAACTGCTGTTATTTCAGCCCTGCTGTAAGCCTGTAGGTTTTTCCTTCAGTCAAAGCAACCAAAGCATTTGTGACCCTGGACCACAAAACCAGTCTTAAGTCGCTGGGGTAAATTTTTAACAATAGCCAAAAATACATTGTATGGGTCAAAATTATTAATTTTTCTTTTATGCCAAAAATCATTAGGATATTAAGTAAAGATCATGTTCCATGAAGATATTTAGTGAATTTTCTACCGTAAATATATCAAAACTTAAGTTTTGATCAGTAATATGCATAGCTAAGAACTTCATTTGGACAATTTTAAAGGTGATTTTCTCAATATTTTGATTTTTTTGCTCCCTCAGATTCCAGATTTTCAAATAGTTGTATCTCGGTCAAATATTGTCATATCCTAACAAACCATATATCAATGGAAAGCTTATTTATTCAGCTTTCAGATTATGTAGAAATCTCAATTTTGAAAAATTGAGACTTATGACTGGTTTTGTGGTCCAGGGTCACATTTGTTAGATATTGTGTGTATTACTTTATATTAACAAAAAAAACAAAAAACAAACATAAAACAAGCTATTCATGGCAAGTTGCAAGACACCAGACAATCCATTTTTTGTTGTTCTTTAAAAAGATATTTTTGATTCAATTAATTTAATCGCAATGATCTGACAGGAAATATGGGTTGTGGTAAATGAGGATCTCTAGCTTTCTCCAAAATTGAGCACTTGAAAGAAAAATCAAGACTGAACAGTCATAATACAGAATCACAAGACAAAAACATCTCAACAGGCAGAAACTACTAACACTACACACACACACACCTCAACAGGTCTTCCCCTTCACTATTTATCAATAAACCTGAAGTCAGTTTTCACTTCAGTAACAATTTTTCCCTACTACTCACAAATACACACATACAGTCAGATGAGCATTATTTTAGACTGCCGTTTTGAAAATAATAATTCTTTTTTTTCCACAGTCATTCAAATTTACGTTTGCAAAAGTATTTATTCATTACAATTTTTATTAGTATATTTAAAATAAATATTTCTATTGCAGTTCTATACCGACTTGCACCACACTGTCCTCTTGCATTGCTTCTCTACTGCATTATTCAGTTCACAAAGAATTAGCCACTGCCACAATTTGTCAATATACATCTCTATTCTGTTATAATAAGATTTTTTTTTTTTTGACAGCAACAAAAACATGTTGCTTTCTGGACCTTGATAGGTGCTTACAAGGGAAAGGGAGCATGCAGAGTAGCATCTGGAAGAAGGGGGAAGGGCCATTGTTACACTTTTAACACCCGTTATTGTCATAAAGGTGTGGCTCTTCCCCTTGTCTCTAAATCTCTCCTGCTGAAGGACTTCAAAAGTGGCCCATCAAGCCATTGCAAAGGGCCCCGTCACACCAATGCAACATTACATAAAGCAGGGAGAAACTCAAGGCGTGAGACATGGAGCCGCCCACACAGCTCTATGCACAAAACATTATGGCTTACTCACTACACCCTCTATGGTCTTCACTGTATTCTTTGCACACATTTAACTTCAGTTTTTATCAACAACTACTTTACATGCATATTACTTTAAACAACTGAATAAAAATGCTCTTGATGTCAGCTATTGGTGGCCTTGGTGTTTTGATAAGTTTTAATTATTTATTTTCAACAAGACATCTTCAACAAAACACATTTCTAATTTTACTTATAAGCATTACATAAGACAGACCCAATGTTACCAAAAGCAAGGGGTGTGCACAATAGGAAAGGAGCTGCTCTGACCCACCACCCCACCCCACCCCACCCCACCCCAAATCTTGTTACTCATCCTGCATTCACACTTCTCCAAAGCAACACATGAAACTTGAAGCAACTGAAATGTGTTAATGCACAAATTAAGCAAAAAAAAAATAAATAAAAAAATTATATATATATATCTGAATTGGTCAGAGTCACAGTTCCACCAGCATATACGCATACAACGTAACAAATGGTCAAATGAACATATATGCTGACCTGGGGGTGTACACTGCTTTTTAAAGTACCGCACCTCAGAGGCCAGCCCCACAAAGACGTTTATCAAAATGGCGACGAGCAACAGTTCCACTCTAATTAACATTTCTAATGCATTTCCCACAACTCTGGTTGTGTTTTTGTTTGTGTGTGTGTGTGTGTGTGCGTGCGTGCGTTCTGGTTACTTGGAATTTTCAAATCAAAAGAACCACAGCGTCTCACCAGAGCAGACTATACGAATTCTAAAATTATCATACGCACACAGGGAGAAAAAAAAAAAGTCCCTTAAGTATAAACGTAAATGGCAAAATATGTGAGTTTAAGAGCAAAACGTATTTTTTTTAGCTAAACTACCTCACCTTGCAATTATATTAAGGATTAGTTCACGGATTAGTAAACTTTACATGGCGCTATCACATGAATTTGTAAATATGCATTTGCACCCATTCAGATTAATGCCCCAGTGCTTTCAAATGGAGCCTTCGACAGAGGGCTACACTGTACGCCATTTTCTCAATTGCTGACGTTGGTTACTCTTCACACTGATGGCGACCACGTGTCATACTATCAGTGTAATGTTGGCCTCCCAACACTAATCACAATTTACGCCATTAAAGGTCTATTAAAAACATACATGTGTTACAAATTAATTCATAATAATTTTAGGAAAGGTACGCTTTATCAGTATATACATTTAGAGACACGTTAATCCTTTGCATCACATATACGCAAAAAATCCAAAAACATCATACCTATAGTGTAATATCAAGTATGCAAAACGTACGTTTTCTCACAACACGCCTGTCAGTAGTAAACAGATTTATGGCTAAAGCGCGTAAACCAGGCGAACACAGATAAAGAGCTGGTTCAACTGGTTAGAAAGCGGCCATCAAAACAACGTAAATTCATCAACTGCAACTACCACAGAATTATTGAAGCATATATGAGCAGCAGAATTTAAAATATGAACTGCACGTTATTTATTTATATTATTTAGCACACATATCTTTTTAATATATAGATTCTCCACAGCATGCAACGTTTTAAAACACTATACCATCGAGTTATATGCAAGGTTAACAGGTGTAGCTCGGATGGTTGCGAAAAAAATTGGTTTAGGGTGTAAAAAGGTAAGAAGGAGAGTTGAGTTGGGTGGGGACGAAGGGGGAGACCTTTTTGTTCCACATAAACAGTCTTCTGCGCGCCATGCAAACTCCCCAGAACACAAATAAATATTTCTGAAGATCATTTTAATTTTCAACAGCAAAAGATACGCTCTGATATCCTCATTTACTCATAACTATCGGCAGAAATACGGATAAATGATCATTTAGACAACAAATCTTTCAAACTGTACAGTTTAATGGAACATAGCCATGTATATAGGCTACGCTTTGTTTCTCCAGCGCTGACCTGAAGCGGCGTTCCCTACAAAGTATACCCTTTAAATATCCGCACAAAAGTACGAACAACGATGGTGTTCCAAAGTAATAGCAGCTTTTAAAACCACAGCGGGCTAGAAAACTAAATCTGTGTTGCATGAATTGTTTAAACGAATCAAGCACCGAGGCCTAGGCCTTGCAGTAGGCCCAGGCCTAATCAACAGGGAACCAATGATTGAAATGACACGGAGACCAGCATTGTTACATGTTTGACAAATATGCACGCATATGCCTAACGTGGAGACGACTACCATATAGCGCTGTAGTAACAGTGAATGTAACAGCACGTGGTGTAATGCTACGAGCATATGCCACTTAGAACGTCCAAGCACTATAACACCCGTCACGTGAAGAGAAACAAAGAATATTCGTATACAGAGAGCTAGACTCTTAAAAAGTAACAACAACTCAACTGTTATAATCAAACAGATCCACAATTTAAGCACACAGCGAGATCCTGGTTACACAGTACACATATTTGTACCACCGCCACGACATATATACATTCAGCTTTTATATTGCAAGCAAACAATTGTCGAACTGTTCAAGAGAAAGCAAATACCTCTGCTTCTTAGGGACAGAATGTTCGACCTCAATTCGTTTGCCGTGAAGTTCCACTTTACCTGGAAAAAGGAAAGAAATTATTTTTTATTTTATTTTTTTTTTACGCCACTCACAAAATGAGACCACAGCTTACTTAAATGGCCCTCATAATCTAAGTCAACTTTAAAACTAAAACATAATGTGTGCCTCAAAGATTTCTATATATTAGAAAAAATAGAAACGTATTTTTACTGTATAAGTTGCTTTGCGAATGGCCTAAACGAGCTTTTGAGGTGTTGGGGTCGCAAGGGTAGGTATTAATAAAAAGTAATTAAACTAAAATATATATATATAAAAATATATATATTAGTTGGCACTGGTCAAATGACAAAATTTTGAGGACACTTTCAAGGTTCACTGCTCAAGGCTACACAAGCTATTTGCGTCAACTGTATGACAGAATCCATATGTGTAGGCTATTATTTGTTGTTCGTGTCTAGTTGAGACCTAAGAGGCATATAGCGATAAAAAGAACAGCTGAAGATGAATTAATGTTGACCGTGACTTCATGTGGTGGATAGTTTTAACTGGATCCTTATCGGCATGGCGACCTTCGTGCTATATAGAGCACACGTCACATGCTACATATGTGGAGAGACATATTTTGTGGTCAGTGGGGCAGATGCAGTGAAACTGCATTGTTAAAGTCAGCATATAAGAATGCTACATGGTCGGATATGTTAAAGACAAGAAGGTATCCCTCAGTATTGTGCCTGTTAACTCAGCAGGAGGCTTGAAAGTATGGCCTGTTTACACAGCTCACTGGCCCTGTACATGCTTAAAGGGGAGGTGAGACTGATTCTGTTGTATGGTGGGTTGGACTAAACCTAAGACTGACCCAGGAAGGCATTTCAGTTACAGTCAGAATGACTAAACGTATCGTTCTTGCTAGTAGAATACCACTGCGTTCAACCTCCGACAAAAAAGAAGCGAATAAATGGTTGATAGCACGCGATAGCAATTAATCTGCAAACCTCAGCTCTTAAAGTTCACTATCTCGGTACCTTTTTAGAGCCTTACATGCCCACAGTTCAGTGGCAAGAAAGGCGAAACATTGGATTAATTTACCAACTGACTTGAATCTTCAGCAAAAGAGTAGAATGTGAATTATAAACAACCAAAACACTTCTGGGATGTTAACCAGAGTAAGTTACGAGAGAAAACCGGCGAAGAAGCAAACCGGTAACGAAAGGCCCATTAAAATCAATTTACTCACCAGAAAATGTTTCAATCGCTTTCATTGCCCATTGGTCGTCTGGGCAATCAACAAACGCATAGCCAGTTTTCATGAGAAACTGTCCAGAGTATGGAATCTTGTAATCTTCAAAGGTTTTAACCAAGTCCTCTGCGGTCACGTTTTCATTGAGATTTCCAATATATAGCTTGTTCATCGTGAAAAACTGTAACGCTCCCCCCCAAAAACAGAAATGAAAATAAAACTTTTCGGCAAAACGCTCTTAATTTTGGAAAAAGGGACTAAGACACCCGCAGATTACAAAATCATGTAGATGTCAGCCGGTTGGAATTAAAAATGGGAGAGAAAAAAAAAATCAAACTGCAAGACAATCCAAAATAAAAAGGGGAAAGTTCGACTAACAGTAACGTTGTAGTCTGATTAAGTCCTGCAGGCGAGTGGTAAATATTCTTCACTGTAGCAACCTTCGCGAATTCCCAGCACGGTGTAGAAATGATAGCAGTTTGAATTAAGCTGATGTTTGTTACGATGGAATAGTGGCGAGTATATAGCGGGATCGGGAGAAATTCTTTCCTCTCGCTGCCCCTCAACCTAAAGCTGTACCCTGCACTGTCACACAGATCCTACCGCTTGGCGATGGCACCGCCTCTAAAACCGAGTCGAATTTACTAATTTTTTTTGTTTGCAAAGAAGAAACCACGTGGTCTCAGAGTAGCTAGAGAAGGGGCCGGTCCTCCGCTCTCTCGCGTGCGCTCTCTCTCTCTCAAGCTGTGCATGGAAAGACAGGAACATTTTCTGTACATTGCACCGTATATGCTCTGCATGCACACAGACATACAGATTCATACTAGCCCACACATGCTCCAGTTGTACTCATGTGCTCAACGTCACGTTTCCTGTTTTCTTCTAACGTTGTGTTTCTACATTTGCAAGATTTTTTCGGAATTCAACGAGACACAATCTACAGGACAAAAGGCCATTAAGTGTCCTTTTCAATTTTAAGAGTCTACGTGCATATGAAACCCCTCTGTGATGTTGCTCGGCTGCTTTTCCTTATCCTTGCCCTTTTCGTACTGGCTTGCTAGTCTGCAGCCTTACGCAAGTGGCTAAAGTTGATCATGAAACACGTATTTCGAACACTAAAACCAATAGCCTTGTGACATTGTTAGCTGTGGGTCACGACCAGGGCGGTGAAGTAAAATATTTAATTAGGGTAGTTTTACAACCAAAGTTTATGGCAAACATTTTTGAGGTGGAGTAAATACTAAGCAGTAACACACATATTCAATGCATGGTTTTATTGAAACACAGTGTATCCTTTTTAATTCTTGGGAACTTGGCCGTGCGGCTAACGCAGAATCCAGTTTTACTTTAACAGGTCAGCTCCAGCAGCGAGACAGATTTCCACAGATCTCGAAAGTTCTCGTGCTCACCTCCATGTCGCGCCAAACCGAGACACGAGAAGGTCCAACAACTGATTCAAAAAGGGGGGGTGTTGAGACTGCAGGGCCTAGCGTCTGGGATACCGCCTACCAACAGGAAGTGAGCAACTGTTGCATTGCCTATTGTGTGTGCACGCTGTGTATGATGTTTCATTGCGAGGATTTTTTCAGCTGTATACTCAGGTCTGAAAAATCCGACCTCAAATCCCCATTCGAATGAGTTAAACGCAAATCAGATGGGAATTTCGAGCAGTTACTTTTGTTATGTGGCTCTCAAATTGTACACGTGGCGGCAGTACCGGCTCTCGGTGAGAAAATGGCTTCCCGTCCATTACAGCGAGAGTGAGAAGTGATCCACGTCTCGCAAGAACAACGATACGTAATGAAATGTGTTTTGACCAACATGCTAACTGAAACAAGCGCAGATCCCGTTTCATTAATTCCTTGAGCTTCCCGCATGTTTAAATCACACATGACGGGCTCCTTCATTAACGAAGCACAACTTTGCAAGAATGTCTTCATTCAAGAATGATTACGATGAGTTGACCAAAGAGGCGTAGTTGTGTGCATATCCGAATTGTGAAACACGTCTTAGTGATTAATCACCCTGTCTTTTTAATGTCTGTATAAATATAAAGTCCCTAATGCATATAGGCATCTTCAGGTTCTCTCGCGCAAGGTTTACTACAATGTAAATAAAGGCTGCTTTGAGGATTACTCTCCTTATTTTTATGTTCATTCACTACAATTCATAAAAGTATGCTCTTTGTCGTGCCTCAAGGCCATTCGTAGGTAATTCACTCTGTTAGTCATATATGAATTTTAACAGATTGAGCATTCAGTTGCACATCATAGCTGATGTCTCTGCTGCAACACTAGCTGACATGCAGGTTAGATCTACAAAGAACTAAACGGGTCACTGATCTGATGGCCTCTGTCTAAACACTTTTTTTTGTGGTTGTACAGAGTTAGCTTTAATGTTACTAGGTCAAATGCATGTGTAGCCTATATTCTATTAATGGCAACAATAAATGTGCAAAACCGCAGAAAGTCATCATCTCTTGCATTACATGAGAGATACATTTCTTTTCATAGTACTGTTACACTTAGTAACTGTTGCAGGGGGTGCACTTTTGGTCCTGTGAAGGAACTGGCATGTCAATACAACCCCCTGTGAGTTAAAGAGGGACTCTGAGATTTGAGATTGTGACCTGACCACACACTGTGAGGGGATGAGGAATAGCTGGTGTGGGGGTAGGGCATCTCTTTTCTGGGTGAGGGGGACCACAGGCATGGAGCTCATCCAGAACAACAAGGAATTTAGGAGTTTGATGGTACATCAGTGAGAACTTTCTTGCAATTCCTTACAAAGTGCTATGCTTATTATACTAAATTATTTTATTGATAACAGTGGATTTAGATACTGTAAAATATGAACGTGCTTTGTTTTCTTTTGCGTCATGTTGCATTTACCAATAAGGCTCTGGATCAACTCAGAGGAACAAAGCGTGGTGGGAGGGAAGTTCTGAAAAGAAGCAAAAATGACTCTAAGAATAGTGTTACAGTGTACATGCTATTCAGTTGATTTCAGTAACTTTAGGTTACTTTTTGGAGAAAATAATGATCAGCATAACAAAAAAGTAATTCAGAAAGACACAAAGTACACAATTAAACCTGATAAACAAAGCTGAAGTTAGTTTTGGTCTGGGCCCATATAGTCCAGGGTTATCTGATAGGCTTACATATGTAATTGTAAGGCAAGTTTCTGCTGTAATTCTTAGGATCATTTCAAACAGTTAATATTTGGAAAGCAACATTTGCATATTGGAGACCAGAGGCAAGGTCAGTCTTAAACATGGAAATGGAAGACTGTAGCTGGAAAAAAATCATAGACAGTTAATCATTTTTATGTAATCGGTGGATGTGCATTTTTAATCAGCCTCTTTACATAGAAAAAAGTGAGAAATGTTACATAACTACGAAAAACCTATAGTCACAACAAGACTCTGTGTCATTGTGGAAATGCAGTCTAGGGACAGGAATACAGCATTACTGCATGTAAATTATTTTTTATTGTATGATTATTATAAAACAAAATTAGACCTAAAGTTTTTTTTATATATATAACACAAAATATATATATTTTTTTTTCTATCACAAGAAAGGCAGATTAGTATGCATATTTGTGCAACCCACATGATCACCTCAAGGCTTTTTCAGAAGAAGGTCTAAGAGTGCAAGAGGTAAAGACTTCATTGCTTATGTTTTCCTTGAATGTTTCCATATTTGTTTTCTTGATTCTTTTGTATCTTCATTCTTGCATCTATAGGCAATCTATTTTTTATCAATTCTAAACGAAATGTAATAATAAATTGACTGAATCTGAAAATAAATCATTCTGATAATTAATCATTGATTAAATCTGGCTAAGAACAATTATAAATGAAATAATTAACTTTGAAAAAAATACCACAAGTCTCTGATCATTTTAGATATTGGAAATTTAAGTAGCACTTGTGTAAATTAAACAGTTAACAGAGAATTGAATCCTTTTTAAATATGAGTAATTTTGGTTATTTTTCATGCATGTACAAATATAAGAACACAAATGTTACAAAAAGTAATCCAAACACGTTGAATTCAGTCTTAGTTTGAGCAGTTATGTGCATACTTTTGCAAGAACAAAAATAACAGCAGCACCAAATCTGATTTAAAGTTTTGAAAGATAGAAATTTTTGTTTTCCCTCTCTAAATACCTTGCAGTAAGGAACATTACAATTTAAACATAAAAGCCATGCAACCATGCAAATAGTTTTATGCAACATTTTCTATATTTTAACAACCTGTTACATTTGTCTCGTACAGCATCTGTTCAAAAGCAGATGTTTGGACCATTTAAATACTGGCTAAGAGTGATGTCATTTCTGCCCTCTTGGAGGAAGTTGAGAATGATTGACAGTTCCCTGTCATTTCCCATGATGCCACTCAAATAATATGAGACCCTCTCAATAACACAATAGAATCTGTGTTTGTAAAATCCTGTAAATCCAGCTTTATTAATCTAATCAGTAAACCACAATGGAGACCCAGCTGTATGTTTAGTGTGTTGTTTCCAACTCCTGAAACTATTTTGTTGCACATATATATATATACAATTGCAATTTTTGAACAAACTGTTTCAAACTGTCTTCTCTTTTATTTCCATAATATGTATAAACGCATATCTAAAAATATTTCCAGCTTGTCCAATCTAACCTAGATGTCTTTTTAAAAATAGATTAGAAAGAAAACCTGTTGATTTAAACCAACAAAAAGACATGTGGGTTTATAAAAATGTTTGATTTAAATGCTGTGTGCAAATAAATAAATGTAATTTATTTACATTATATTACAAGCAGTGTTATATTTTACATGCAATTCTAGTGATAAATAATTTGTATATTTGATATAATCCAGCCACTCCTAATAAAATAAATCCCAATAAAGTTTCTCAAATCTAATACAAGTTGAAGTATGATCTAATCTCCCAAGTCACTAAAGTTTGATTAAATAAGATGTTTCTTTCTCTTATAAATACATAGTGTACAAGTTATGTGTACAACATATTTGAAGCCTTTAGGCAGACAGTCATTTCCAACAAAAACAAAGTAGTTAATAGCACAACACAAAAGCAAATGTAATTATTTTAAGTATGCAATTTAAACGCATTTATTAAATAGCACAATTAAAATACCACTGCAATATTTAATCATGCAAGCCTTTTTGAAAAATAAAGTTTTGTTAACAAATGAAAGAAGAGTGACTTTGACTTAAAAATGTTTGACGTACAATCATACAATAAGATAAAACAAGACAAGATAAATTAACAAGAAAGAAAGAGTAAAGGAATGACCATCATTCAATGCACACGCTGTTGAACTACCTGACCGATTCATATCACCACTTCCTCTATTGTATTAAACTTCTCGATGATAACACATTGGATATTCGATATCTGGTTTTTGAACGACAAAGAAACACATTTTATGACCAGCAACTTGAAGCTAATATGCGTTTTCTCACAAAATGGAGAGGGGGGAGGGTGTGTCCAATCAGAAAAGTGTTTCGCCTCTAAACTGTGACGTACATAACACACCCCCGCACGTACAATGTGAACAATTATACTCACCAGTTGTTGTGTTTCACTCGTTTATATATACGACTTATGTTTCAGTTCACGTATATTGAAGTATATGTTTCTCTTCACAATCTGAAGTAACACTACCGTACCGAGCGTCCGAATACAATAAGCAATTTTATTCATCTCACCGTGTCAAATGCGCCTGATTTACCGTAGAGAGAGAGAGAGAGAGAGAGAGAGCTTTGGAAAACAAGCTGTGGTTGACTCTCATATCAGAGACCTAACTTATTGACAGCTCTTCGTATCAATTCTGCAAAATGCAAACTATATTTAACACTCAAAACGAGATCAAGAGACCGTCAGCTATGAGATGTTGGTGTTTTAAGTATATTATGCCCACTAGGCCAATGACTTGCACGTGGCTGCTTCCACCAAGCGGGCATTTTGAGATAATGCATGTTCCGAAGAACTGAGACTCACAGAGAATTGTTTGTACACTTTAAGTTCATTTTAAGTGCATATTATCATTTAGTTCTTGCAGTTGATTGCATGTAGAATATGAAGCTCCATTAACTGAATTAATTTATGAGGCAAATAAGGTCTAATATCATATTTCAAGGGAACAGAGTGACATTTTCAATATATTCTGGGAGCAAATCTCAGTCGGCTGATAAATGTTGTATACGTCCTAGGTTACAAACCATAATGAATTTCGTTTAGTTGAAGCTTCTGCCAGATTGATGTCACGTGGGATATAAAAACTGTGTTGTTTACCATACATTTCACTCATAATACCTCACTTGGATGTGACAGATATGTTGCAACAGAGTTACACATGATTGATACTCAAAGTTTATTTAGGCTGCACTGATTTTATTTATTTGGTCAATTGCACCGATGCTAACTGACAAAGACATAGCTTTAGAGATGTTCTATCCCTTACACTTATAGAGATTTTCAAGGCGACAAAACTGAAAAATAACTCTACAAAATAAAACGGAATATCGTGTTAATATTGTGTGCTTAATTCGTATGTAATTTTCCAGCATAGCTACACATTAGATTCTGAATCTTTTCCCAATTGCTAAGATTTCAGCACGTTTAAAGAAAACAAATAGTAAAGACTAAAAACGCTTAAAATGGCACACTAAATTATATCCATTGCAAGTTAAATAAAAGTTACATTAGATTATACCAACCTACACCGTAAACAAGATCAATCAAATTGTTTAATTGTGTTCTGCATATTTAACGAGTTATTAAAATGTTTTAAAGGTGCAAAGTCAATCTGTTACAACAACCAAGATGTTTAGCTCTTTGTAATAATTGTATGAATTAAATAAACAGTTTGCTATAACGAAAGACCAAAGTCAAATCGAATTTGAGTCCATCAAAATGACTGCTCAAAACGGAATAATCTATCTTAGAAAATAAGTCGTTTTGATAAGTTAATGAATGAAGTGAAACTCAAATTGTTCAGAACGGGTCGTTTTCAGTGATAACAATTTTGTAGTTTAGATAACACCTTCATATCGCACAGTAAATTACATGCCTAATTCTTTAAAGTACGAAGCATAAAAAGACCATAAAGAAACAACTTTCATCTGTGCAACATCTAACCTCTCCTCATCATGACTTCCTCTGATAACTTCCTTTTAAACGGAACATGGGCTGTTGATGACTTAAATTCGACATAAATGCGTGGTTTCTCCGGTTTCTTTGCCATTGCGATGACTTTTGTCATGTTCAACTTTTGTGTTACGCATGGTCTCGTTGTTTTAGCCTGTTGGTTAGATTTCTGATGAACTTACGCAGGATGAGTGTAGTGACGTCACGAAACGTCAACTTTCACCGCCCCTCCCCTGAAATTCAAATGTTGTCATAGTTGTGCTATTGTGGTGAAAGATATGCTTCACAAGCGAGTCACTGTTCATAAGACAGCCATGTGACAAAATCAAAGAAACAGATGCTCCACTACATTTATGATGCATGTAGGCATAAGATATCATATAAATAAATGTATAGAGACGGCATTATGACAGCATAGGCTATGTGGATATCCATTTGAAGAGAAACGAATTTAAAACTGAATTCGAAAGAATACTCGAAAGGCTGAAGGGTCCATGTTTTCTGATAACCGAATCTTGTAAAGACAATGCGTTTCTGTTTTCAAGGATAATTTTTTGAACTAATAATCTTTTAACATTTACCAGGTGATCCATAGCCTATAATAAATAAAGGACTTTTATGTCAGTTCCTTCAAAGAAGAAGAGCTACAGTTCTTCACGGATTTGCTATGTCACAATTATTACAAAGCTCTTCCTGTGTTCATTTATGTGCACTTTCAAGATTCATGTTTGAGATTAATTTAACTTCTTCACCCAAAACTATTTGTTTCACATACCAGAACAGGTTTGACCAAGGAAGGCACAGAAAAAAGTTAAATTTAAAGGCGTAATCTCTGTGACATAAATGTCATACCTTGTTCTGTGGTGCTTATCAATGTGTTTGTTAGTAATTTTGTGGTCACTGTTATTTTGAAGAGTTTTTAAGTGTTTAGTTAGGGGATGTTAAGTTAAGATGTTTTAGCTAGTTCTAGAGCCGAACATTTCCACCAAGACAATTTCAATCTTTGTCAAATAGATCTTACACTCAGAAAAAAAGTTACAAAGGTGTTACTGGTACAAAAGCTAAAAAGTACATCTTTGTACCTTATTTACCCCTAAAGATACACATCAGTGCTTTAAAAGTACATATTAGTACCTATAGTGTACATATTAGTAGTTTTGTAAGGGTACCACCCTAGTAACAATTTTGTACTTAAAAATGTATTTATTTTTTAAATTCATTTCATATTCATTATTCTGCAAGGCTAACAAACAGAAACTGCATCTATAAGCACATATAACAATTTAAAAATCATCAACAGTTCAGAACTTTGGCAGTTTAATCCCAGTCTTTCACACTGATTAAGAGGTTTTTTTTCCCATTATGATACAGTTGGATCAAGGTCTGTGGTGACAAAATCTACACACTATCGCCCCCTAATGACAGTTTCACAATGTTTTAGCAGTGTCCCTACCACAAGCGTTATACACACACACACAAGGATTGTATTGCATTATTAAAAGAGCTCATTTCAGGGATATATGTATATTTTTTATTATGGTTCCATTGTGTCAGATCAGATCAATGAGAGTTTAAAATAACACAAGTAATATTTTTGTGCCCTAAAACTAAAAATGTACTTTTTTAATATTTTATTTATATATTCATCTATTATGCATAAAACTATAGGATATATATATATATATATATATATATATATGACCCTGGACCACAAAACCAGTCTTATGTTGCACAGGTATATTTGTAGCAATAGCCAAAAATACATTGTATGGGTCAAAATTATCAATTTTTCTTTTATGCCAAAAATTATTAGGATATTAAGTAAAGATCATGTTCCATGAAGATATTTTGTAAATTTCTTACTGTAAATATATCAAAACTTAATTTTTCATTAGTACTATGCATTGCTAAGAACTCAATTTGGACAACTTTAAAGGTGATTTTCTCAATATTTTGATTTTTTTGCACCCTCAGATTTATATTATATATATATATATATATATATACTGTAAATGCAGACCTTGAGCCAAAAACTCATCACCAAACACCAATGACTTGTACATACACTATATAGACAAAAGTATTGGGACACCCCCTTCTATAGAACAGAAAAATGCACTTCCAAATCTGTGGCAACAACGATGGGAACATAATTCATGTATTTAAAAATTGTATTTCCATCTCTGTTGCAACAGTTTTGGAAGTGTCTAAAATGACTGTACCCATATGTACAAGTCATTGGTGTTTGGTGATGAGTTTTTGGCTCAAGCTCTGCATTTACAGTCACACCAGAGGTGTTCAACTGGGATTAGGACTTGGTTTTATGCAGACAAGTCAAGTTCTTCCACACTGACTGAATCAATAATTTCCTTTTTGAACCTTGCCTTATACACAGAGGCATTGTCAGAATAGAATAGAATAGAATAGAATAGAATAGAAAAGGGTCCTGTCCAAACTGTTGCTATAAAATTAGAAGCACACAATTTCCTAGAATATCATTATATGCTTTAACATTAAGATTTGTACTCATAGAAATTACTAAAGTAGTCAAACCTGTTCATTAGAAGGGGGTGACCCAATTCTTTCGGCAATATAGTGTATATATATATATATATATATATATGTGTGTGTGTGTGTGTGTATAGTTTTATATATTGTCTGTATATCTAATGTGCATAAAACAGTTGCACTAAAGACATTTAAATTAAAATCCAAAGTGTCAAAATCAGTCACACTCCAAATTGTTTTTTTTTTTGTTATGGTTTTGACAAACCCTGTATGAAAAGTGAGTAACCGTGTTTTATTAAGAATCTTATATATAATTCATAAATGTTTACATTGTGGCACTTTTGTAGTTTAAAATTATCCCACACAGAGCCAAACAGATCAGTTAGACAAAAGAATGCATTTACTTTCTAAATGTATTAATTAACATCTAATCCAAAAAAAAAAAAAAAACTAGGGACTTAGCTTACAGAAATAAATAAAATCAACATGTGAACTTAAATTAATCATATTGTGTGCAACATGAAAATATACACTCCCACTGCCCCTGCAATTTCAAATGATTAAAATATTAAGTTAAGGAAACAAATAAAATCAAAGAGAGGCACAAGTAATCAGAATCAGATTTATATATATTTTCTCATTACAGTTGCAACTGATCGATACATTAATTATTTACATAATTCATTCTCATTTTGCTAACAAGGGAAAAGCATTAGTACATCACAAAGTCAGTCAAACTCATAGTCAGGGAACTGTTTCCTGTTGCAGGGCGTTCTAGAAGAGAAACAGACTCAAGAGTCAAACTGTTCACTCAAAACAAACAATTAAGCAACCTAACAGTGTTGTCTTACCAAAATATGATGTCCTAGACCAGAATATATTCTCTCTCTCTTAAGACAAATCAACTGCATCAAAATGCTAGCACATGCAAAAACCTCAGAACTGTGTTTGCACTCATAAGAGAATGTAAAACTTCATTAAAAGACTTGTTTTGTGGTTCACTTAATAGAAGACTATATGTAATCTGCTTGTTTGTGAATAAAATGCATTATAATTGTACATGTATACAAAATACTAAAGGGTGCCAGTTTGGTTGTGTTTAGCATGCTGTGGAAAACTATATGCCTGCTATTTAAAGGGATGGATTGCAATAGATTTTTGCAAAATATTTAGGAGCATAGATAGTCATGAACCACGGTGTCAAGTAACGGTTGAATATCATCCCATTCCTCTTCCCCCAATCTGTATTAGGCAGCTTCATCCTGTTGCATATGAGGACACCAGTGGCCACAGTATCCCCGGTAAAGAGAACGACATTTGTAGCAGTGTCGAGGGACACTTTGAGCGGAGGCTGGAGTGGAATTGCTAAGCATTACGAGTAAAATAACCAAGAAAAGTGAGCAAAAGTACGTTTCTAGCTTGTTGAAAATTCGAGGTTATTCCCAGAACGATAACAAAACAGATGTCTCATTTGACACTCAACAGCTTCACAATTAGAGACAGACTGAATTTCACCAAACAAAACTGTATTTCCAACAAGTCGACGACACTCAAAAGGCAACCGTTCCCATAAGTGCTCGGCAGGCTGCTGATACTTTCACCAGTTCAATAGCATTTTAAGAACATTTAACATTAAAATAAAACTTCTCTATGAACAATTATATATACACATTTTTTTTTTTGAGTTGCATCCGTCTTAAAGTGTGGTATTCAATTCATTATCTCAATTTATGTTTTAAACAATTTTGTGAGTGAAATAAAATGTTTTAGAGGAACAAAAAGACCAGGAAACTCACAAACTAAGTGTGAAATGTGTGTATTTGCAAGTTTGTTTTAAGAGTGATTTTATTATCATCATCATCAATTATTTGACTTAGTATGACTTCTTTTTTTCTGTTAGCTCTACACTGGATGCAGGAAGGGACAGAGAAACATGGACTCAAAAAGCAGAGACTGCGATGACCTGCTGAGGAGCTGGCGTATACATCTTTGTCACTTACAAATGTTCACACACACACATACATCTATACACCTCAGTCCCCCTCCTGACTGAACCTCTTCTCCATTAGGGGGAAAAGAAAAAAACAAACAAACAGAAAAACAAAAGGCAGTCATTGGCCAGCACACAAGCAGCAAGAGGAAAAATATAACCAATCTATTGAGACAGAAACTGTCTTCTGTCAGTAGAATCTCCAGGTTTTTCAGCTCTCCTTGCATCTGTGCTCGCTTGAGAGGAGTCCAGAGCTGCAGGTAAAGGGAAATGATCTAACCTTGCTTGCTTCGCACCCCAGTAGAGGGCACTCTAAGGCTGTGAGCTGCCCTGACTGTCCGGATCGGTGCCGGAAGAGCTGGTGTCCGAGTCAGAGTCGCCATCGTTGTCCTCTGGCGGGCACTTTTCCCGCAATCGCCTCTGGATGGCTCTGAGACGGGTCATCAGACCCTGGTAGTCGAAACGACCTCTCTTCTCCCCAAAAGGATCCTGCAAGAAATAACAAAATACAGTCAAACCAAAAATGATTCAGACACCAGACATAATTTATGATTTTTTTTTTACTAGTGGGTGCAGGACACTATAGTTCATTTCTGTAAGTGAGGATAGCAAAATAAAGTAAACTGTGACATTATACTCACAAATTCTTCATACATTGAACTACCAGTAAAATTGATAAAAATTTGGGAACAAATATTTGATTTGACACTTTGACCAGACCATGTTTTGTTACATACCTTTCTATCAAAGTTATCAAGATGAATTTGTTCTGACAGTTTAACTCTGAGTTCTTGTCATATTTTATTACTATTTTCTAAACTGTAGCGAATAAACTGTGATAATGTGAGAAATGTTGAAGGTGTCTGAATAAATATTGGTTTGACTGTATATAAGTTTGATAGAGAACAAAAAGGAAGGAACACAGCATTGAGGATATTAAACCAAACTAATGTACCAAGTACCAAAACATATAACTAAATATATATTTTTGGATAACAGAAAACAGTCATAATTTTAACTATTTGTTATATAATAATATATACACTACCATTAGAAAGTTTGGTGTCAGTACTGTTTTGAAAGAAAAGTATCATTTAATTCAGCAAGAATGCTGGAAATAAACTGATCAAATGTGACAGTAAAGACATTTACAATGTTACAACAGATTTCTAGGTTGCTCTTTTTGAACTTTCCTGAAAAAAATGTATCAGATTTCACAAAAATAAAGAGCACAACTGTTTTTGACATTGATAATAATATAAATGTTTCTTGAGCAGCAAATCAGCATGTTAGAATGATTTCTGAAGGATCATGTGACAATGAAGACTGGAGTAATGATGCTGATAATTCAGCTTTACCATCACAGAAATAAATAACATTTTACTGTATTTTTGATAAGTGCGGTCTGGGTGGGCAAAAGAAACTTCTTAAAGCATAAGAGAATTCTTTAAACCCCCTCTATAAAATGTAAACATGTTACAATCACTGATCTATAACAGATCATTTATATAGATAATCGTAACACTACAGAAATAGCAAGAACAAATCACACAAAGACATTAAAATTCAATCACAGTCTGAACAACGGCTCCACTTAGCTATGTGCGACACGACTACAAAATGCCTGAATACTGATTCATAGCGTGACTTGAGGACAATAATAACTCTGGAAATCCCACAGAAATGGCTGCTGGCGAATAGAGTGATTCAGCTCGACTCTTTACTAGGAGGTGTGGTAGTATGTCAAATTCTTTGTTCCTGCTGGTCTTCTGTAAATGCTGACATGAATGACTCACCGCAGCGAACATGAATGTTTGTAATGTTACAATGCTCAACGTTTGCATAAGGTTATACTTGTAATGTTACGATGACAATCAAAATGACAAATAATAAGGCACGATGTGAAATGTAGCAAAGCACATTTGAAAACAGTCATTACCTGCATGTTCTGTCCTTGGAGATGCAGACGTTCTTTGCAGACCCCCTCATAGAAATCATAGTACTGCAGGAAGGATTTCTCCATCACGCTCCTAGTAGAGAAAAACAATGCTCTTATAAGAATGTTTAAGAAAAGTAATTAGCAATTCATTTTTTTACAGAAACTCTGAAACTGAAATTAAAGTTCTCATTTAGCTGAAAATGAAACCGGAAATAAGCGTTATTTAAAAATCCATAAATTAAGTTTCTTGAATAATAAACACTCGAATAAAAAGTACATAAGGGAGTTTGTGTGTCAACTTTTCAATACCAGTATTATGTTTCTACTTCAATTTGTTGTTGAAATATAAACATTCAAATAATGGCCATAATGAAAATTTGTTTTCATGACAGACTTATTCAAACATACATTAACTAATGAAGACAACAGTTTAAGTAAAAATATAATGAATATGTATTACAGTGTATTTATTCATCAAAATGTTCCTCTCTAGAGTTATTTTTCTAGCTGACTAACCGGTTTATGAACACTGAATGTCTTTCCTGAGGTAAATGTAACGTTGTAAGCAGTTTCACTGACATATTTTACTTTACGTTGGAGTTTCCAGAAAAGAAACTAAGTAAGTAAATAATTAATTAAATAACTTAGCATGATAATATTGTGTATCGGCAATCTCACGGGCTGACGATAGGACGATATGAGAATTAAACATATCGCCCAACACTACACAGCGATCTTTGTGGTTCTTGTTAGAGGTCGACCGATATGGGTTTTTCTCTGGCCGATGCCGATATTTAGTAATCAGGGCAGCCGATGGCCGATATATGATGCCGATTTTTTTGGCCGATATGTTTGGCCGATTTTCGTTCTTTCTTTTTTATTTTTTTCCCTTGACCGATTAATACAATCAGTTAAACGGTTTAAAAAGTCATTTTTTTCTGTAATTTATCAAAATATTTAAAAAGGTTTGCTGCATGGTTAAAATATGCTATGCATATAAAAAATTGCGGTTTTTAGAGAGAGAGAGCGCGAGAGAAAAGTCGCATATAAGTCACATTTTATTATTTCATTCAGAAACAGGCCTAATGCGAAGCGAAATGTCTACAAACATTATAATAAACACTGTAAACATAGCTAGGCTATTTTAGTTCCCCTCACTCCACAACAAATTCTTTCAATTAACAGTATTTAGAAAAGAACAAGAATGAAAAATATAAGAAGCTAGCTATAAACGACAAGCCAAAACGAATTCATTTAGGCTAAAACGAAAGTGAAACCAAATGTTTCCGTGTTCGCGATGTATTTGAATGCCAAAATATTATTTATTATGTACTTCACAGAATTACTGAATTTCACAGGAAAGATTTATTTTTTATAAATAAAGAACTGTATGTCTTTAGTCAGTTATTAAAGCATTACATGGGCTGATTTATTCATTTTTAAGTATTTGGGATTTTAAGAACAAGCGGGAAATGTGCTGAATATTTCATTTCATCCAAGTGAAATTAGCAAGCAGTTAGACTTAATTTACTTTCGTTTTAAACGCGGAGCCAGGCGCGAGTTGACACAGGCTGCGCGCGTGCGTCAGGCCTCGTCCATATTGCCAGATGCGCTCGTGAGAGACTTGCGGAGCAGAACCGGGCGCGAGACCGTGAGTATAAAAGAGCATTACGAGACAGGCTGCGTGTGTGCGGCTCGTCCGTGAGACGCGGGAGACGCGCAGCGTGGGGCAGAGCGGAGCGAGTATGAGAAGCATTCAGAGACACGGGCTGTGTGCGCGGTCTTCTGAATTAGCGAACATGCAGTATAAACTTATTTCAAATTAATCTGTTAGGGAGATAAAATGTGTAAATGTTCATGTAGCCTACTAATAAAAACATCTAAAAATGTATCTTTTATTCTCCAGTACTGAAAGCAGAACTGAGCTCTTGATATGCGTTGTGACGCAGCTCTTGCAAATTACCTTTTTTGTTCGTTTTCTGTCATTTCGAGGCTGAAGTTACATACGTTTTTCTTTAGTTTTAATTTGCCTAACTTTCGATCTGACCCTTTTTAAATGGTGGGTGTTTACGCAGTTGGCTAGAGCAGTGCTGATCTGGGAGAACGGAGGTGCGCTCACTCTATTGGTTAGTAAGACTGTCACTCAAGGCTGGCAGTCATGCATATCCTCTGGAACAGAGTAATATCGCGTCCAGATTGCAACGTCTCAAATCGCAATTGCGATTCACTTTTGATTAACTGCACAGCCCTACCAGGTAGTTCTCTCTTCAAAAAGTTAGCAGGCAGAGGGGGGGGACATCACAGGGTTATCCATTGTGCCAGTGGAATGGCAATCTGCTTGCCGCACGAGGCAGCGTCACCTGTTGCTTGCAGACGCGCCTGTATATTAATCGGCCTAATTTGCATCACAATCGGCCGATGCCGATTAATTAAAAAATGCCAAAAATCGGCCGATTAATCGGCCGGCAGATCAATCGGTCGACCTCTAGTTCTTGTGGATCTTTGTGGTCACTCTACAATAAAGAGCGACAAAAAACAGTTCTCTTTTGTATTTCATGATAAAATTAACAGAATTTAAAAGCCATTCATTAAAAATGAGAAATCAATATTGTTAATCCAGCACTAGTGTCCACACAGCTGGCTTGTTTACCTGTTCTAGTTTATCTACGTTGTGAGCACAAAATAGACACTGAAAACACAGAAAAAGAAAATTGCAGTTTTGGCCGAAAATGACTGGTTGCCAATGACTATTAGTACATCAAGGTTTAGTTTAGACTAAAAGCCCTTTAAAAAAAATAACCCTGATTATGCAAAATGTTTGAGGGATAATCACTCACCACAATGCCTCAGGACATGGCACTTTGCCCTCTAGCATATCACACACTGCAACTCGCATGGTCTCATGGCGGATACACTCATTATAGTTTTTGCTGTCACCTGGATGCCTTTCCTAGCAAACAAATGACAGTGCAGAATAAACTACAGCACTCACTGTGATCAAAATAAATCACAGATTACAGGAGGAATGCATCAAGGCTTTAGATACTAAGAATGCATTATGGGAGCTGTAGTACCTGCTCAAAGCCTGGCTCATTGTGATAAGGGTTCTCAGTCATTAGGGACTGTATGGAGATGAGAACAGAGGAGATGCTCTGGGCAGGACTCCACGCTGGACCAGTCCAAGTGCTGTGGAAAGAAACAGCGATCAAAATCAGGATCACAACAAGGATGATAAAGCTAGCTATAATGATAACTATGTTAACTTTATTATTATCGTTCATTCACAGAGAAAAAAAACAACAACCCTGAAATGATTTCTACAATATTGATCATGTCTCGTTATCTTTATAGATATGGTGTGGTCTTCTATATTCTCAAAGAATTGGAATGAATATTAAAACTTATTGTCCTTGGTGTAAACGGGCCTTAATTTTGGAACTAAAAGTGGCCAAATAAAATATATGTGGGAATCCAATCACAAAAAGAAACCATTCTTACCCAAGGATGCTTAGGCAAACTTTGCCGTTGCGGTAGAAGTTGGGGTTGAAACGAACAGTGTTGTGCCCGGTAGTGATTAGTTTGACGCGTGGAGGGTGGATGGGATAGTCAGGAGGACAGCGGAACAGGAAGAGGAAGAAGCCACCCTCATATGGTGTGTCGAAGGGGCCAGTGATGAGGGCGTGAATCTGTGGAGACACAAGAAGGAATACAGTTTATTCTAAGTCACTACAGAGAGAATAACCATAATTGCCACGATTTATTACAACATTTTCCAATATGTTCAGTATTTGTTAATTTAGGTTAGATGTTAATTTTTATACCATTATATACCATTGTTAATTCGTGCTTGTACATAAAATGTTAAAAACATTATTTATTATCTTATTTATTCTTTCTTTCTAATCGGTTATTCCTTCTTTGTTTGTTCCACTGATGTTATTTTTGTTTACATTTGAAAGACAATAATAAGTTGATCACAAAAAACACTAATATGCTAAAAAATACTAAAAAAAAACAACAACAATTAAAAAAAATACTACAAAAACACACACAAACACACAAAAAAACTGCTTTTCTGACAAAACTTAATTTTCATCAGCCATTACTCCAGGTTTCAGTGTCAAATGATCCTTCAGAAATCATTCTAATATGATGTATTGGTGCTCAAGAAGTGCAACTTTTTTTCCCAGAGTTATCTGATGAATTGAAAGTTCATGAGAACCACATTTACTTGAAACATACTATATTTTGTAACAATATAAAAATCGTCACTGTCACTTTTGATCAATTTAACGCATCCTAGCTGAATAAAAGTATTAATTTCTTTAAAAATAAAAATAAAATAAAAAAAAATCGTACTGACCTGAACTTTAGTAGTGTGCATGTTGAAATTAACATTAATCTAGAATGACAAATGCTGTAAAAGTATTGTTCATTGTTAGCCCATGAAACCTAATATAACAATAGAAGAATATAACAATAGAAGGAAGGATCGAGGGAGCAGAGAACAGAAATATCCCCATAATTGTGAGGGAGAAGTGTGCTAATGCTTACCTTGGTCATGTCATGAGGATCAGGAACCACAAACATACCTGGAGGAGGTTCTTTATAAATGGACATAATGTCTCTAAATGAAGGAAAGAAGAGCAGGGTATGAGCAAAGAATCATTAAAAACAAAGAGAATTCCCTAATATAAAGAAACATTGGTCTGATAATGCACCGTTTTTGTCAAAACACAGGGAGGAAGCAGAAGTCACAAAAATACTCAAATACTCAAGAAAATCATTAGATCACTGAATGCCTGGAATAGAGAGACAAACTACACATAAACATAACTGACTCATTGTAACACAGTGCTTTTGTCTTGTGTCCACATCTCCATTATTAGTCCTCCAGGGACATCTATCACTTTACGCCCAGGCCAAAGTCACTGCCAAGTGATAATTCCCCAGAGTGGCAACATTGTCAAATACATATATACAGTCGTCTATGACAAATTAATCTGCTTGCAACATTTGGCTGGAAAATATTTCAATGTGCCAACTAGTAGAGACTGACTGGTTATTGATTTGAGCAATATTTTTACAGATATTCAATAATCTTTTCTACTTAAAAAGTTCCCAGTTCTACTGATAAATGCCATTATTTGTTGAGTTTCTAAAGAAAGGTACCAATGAAACTACCAAATTACATTGTGCATTCAACAGAAAGCAATATAGCTTATATACACACACACACACACACACACATATATACATACACATACAGGTGCTGGTCATATAATTAGAATATCATCAAAAAGTTGATTTATTTCACTAATTCCATTCAAAAAGTGAAACTTGTATGATGTATACATTCATTCCACACAGACTGATATATTTCAAGTGTTTATTTCTTTTAATTTTGATGATTATAACTGACAACTAATGAAAATCCCAAATTCAGTATCTCAGAAAATTAGAATATTGTGAAAAGGTTCAATATTGAAGACACCTGGTGCCGCACTCTAATCAGCTAATTAACTCAAAACACCTGCAAAGGCCTTTAAATGGTGTCTCAGTCTAGTTCTGTAGGCTACACAATCATGGGGAAGACTGCTGACTTGACAGTTGTCCAAAAGACGACCATTGACACCTTGCACAAGGAGGGCAAGACACAAAAGGTCATTGCAAAAGAGGCTGGCTGTTCACAGAGCTCTGTGTCCAAGCACATTAATAGAGAGGCGAAGGGAAGGAAAAGATGTGGTAGAAAAAGTGTACAAGCAATAGGGATAACCGCACCCTGGAGAGGATTGTGAAATAAAACCCATTCAAAAATGTGGGGGAGATTCAAAAAGAGTGGACTGCAGCTGGAGTCAGTGCTTCAAGAACCACTACGCACAGACGTATGCAAGACATGGGTTTAAGCTGTCGCATTCCTTGTGTCAAGCCACTCTTGAACAACAGACAGCGTCAGAAGCGTCTCGCCTGGGCTAAAGACAAAAAGGACTGGACTGCTGCTGAGTGGTCCAAAGTTATGTTCTCTGATGAAAGTCAATTTTGCATTTCCTTTGGAAATCAGGGTCCCAGAGTCTGGAGGAAGAGAGGAGAGGCACAGAATCCACGTTGCTTGAGGTCCAGTGTAAAGTTTCCACAGTCAGTGATGGTTTGGGGTGCCATGTCATCTGCTGGTGTTGGTCCACTGTGTTTTCTGCGGTCCAAGGTCAACACAGCCGTATACCAGGAAGTTTTAGAGCACTTCATGCTTCCTGCTGCTGGCCAACTTTATGGAGATGCAGATTTCATTTTCCAACAGGACTTGGCACCTGCACACAGTGCCAAAGCTACCAGTACCTGGTTTAAGGACCATGGTATCCCTGTTCTTAATTGGCCAGCAAATTTAAGCCTGACTCAACCCCATAGAAATGGGGTATTGTGAAGAGGAAGATGCGATATGCCAGACCCAACAATGCAGAAGAGCTGAAGGCCACTATCAGAGCAACCTGGGCTCTCATAACACCTGAGCAGTGCCACAGACTGATCGACTCCATGCCACACCGCATCGCTGCAGTAATTCAGGCAAAAGGAGCCCCAACTAAGTATTGAGTGCTGTACATGCTCATACTTTTCATGTTCATACTTTTCAGTTGGCCAAGATTTCTAAAAATCCTTTCTTTGTATTGGTCTTAAGTAATATTCTAATTTTCTGAGATACTGAATTTGGGGTTTTCATTAGTTGTCAGTTATAATCATCAAAATTAAAAGAAATAAACACTTGAAATATATCAGTCTGTGTGGAATGAATGTATACATTATACAAGTTTCACTTTTTGAAAGGAATTAGTGAAATAAATCAACTTTTTGATGATATTCTAATTATATGACCAGCACCTGTATATATACATTCACATATACATATATATATATAAATCATCATATAAAACTGTAATAAACATCCAAATTTTTATGCAACAGGCATCAATTCTCATGAAAAAATGCATACCTAAAATGAAAATAAATCATAATGAAAAACAATTTAGTATGAATGTAAAAAATAATAGTTAAAAAACTTAATATATATTTCTATCTATCTATATATGAAGAGTTTATTTGCAAAAACAGAAAACTCCGTTTTTAATTTTTTTTTTCAAAACTTTTAATATCAAACTGCAGTTGGGTTGTTTTGATTAAATAATAAAAACTCAAAAAAATACAGCTAACTAACATAAAACATTAAAAACACGATAACACCATTAAAAACACGATAACACCATAAAAAACATGATTTTTGAAATTTTATCTGTTTTTACAAATAAACTCTTCATATATTTCTATTACTACCTATTATGTGCCGAAAAGCCAAAAACTGCAGTTAAATATTAAATCGGAAGTGTTTGTTTATTCAGCCTTCTGACACACATAGCCTACTTCCTTCACCATATGTTTGGACTGGAAAGTAAATAAACAATGCAAAGATCACACAGGTTAGCTTAAAAAGTTGTCTTACATTTCCCAAAACAAACACAGACCCTGTCTGACAGTCCAGCGTTACCTTTTTATCCGAAGAATACACTGCTGAGACGCCTTCTCGTTGTCCCAGTCGGTGCTTAACGTGGGATCCCAGGAGGTGGCGTGAATTTGGGACAGGAGGCCCGCTCCGGCCGGGACTCCCGATCCTATACCGGGCGCCAGGGTCGGAGGAACGGCCACCACGGGGACCGTGGGGTCGACCGCATGGGTCAGCACCCCGAGCCCGCTCTCCACAGCCGGAGTGATGGTATGCGCGACCACAGCCAGGCCGGTCTCAGCCGGAGCCGCTGAGGCTGATGAGTGCCCCGGGACTGAATTACCCAAACTCGCGGACAACTGCGCTCCGTGGCCCTGCGCCGTTCCTACAGAACCGTTGGCCCCCTCCCCAACGCTATCCGCCATCGTCGATGAGACCGAAGAAGCCGCAAACCGTCTGAGCTGCTGTCAGATCAATCCGTTTCTAATGCAGTTTCTGTTTCTCCTCGCTCGGAGGCAAGTGGAGGAGGGCAGGAAGAGAGAAATGACTCCTACATATTCTCTCCTTTCCCTCTTCCGACCTCAACTATAACAACCTGTGTCGACAGCAGCGCCGATTTTAACGTTTTATCCGAAGTAGCTGAGCTTGGAGAAGCGTTTAACACTCGCATCAATGAGTAACTGAGTCTAAACGCACGTAAACGTAGTTTCCCCTCGTTCGGCCAGGCCTGTTTATCAGTGTTGTTTCATTTCTCCTCACTTCCTCCTCGTTTGGAAGGAAATATTGCCATCTAGCGGTGCACTCCTGGAGGAGATTCGGGCGTAATGGATTCAAATGATTCTTTCAGTATTATATGGTAATAACAAAACTATAACGTGTTTTTAAAATACACGTCAACTGTCATATAAAAACAGTCCTATACAGTAACCATTCTTGGTTCATTTGGAGTCAAACAGTAACCTGAGGTTCAGTGAGTCGTATTAATTCGTCAGTTTTTGATTCATTAAAAAGAACCGGGAATCGGACCATATTGGTCGCTTTATTTATTCATTAAAATGAATCGGTTCATAAGAGTCATTTGTTAGAGAATCGGACTACATTAGTCGCGCTCTATTTGATTGACTAAAATGAATCGGTTCATAAGAGTCATTCGTTAGGGAATCAGACTACATTTGTCGGGATGCATGTTTTTGATCTCACTACACTGGTCGCTGAAGCACATTTAAGAACCGTAAATGTTATAGACGAACTCATTAGGCTTAGGTATATTTTAATGAAGTCCGTTCTTGGTTCCCAGCACTAAAAGAAAACAGTTTGCTCATGATAGCTTGGAAAGCTCCTCATATGACAGGATAACTTGAATAATGAGTGCCCACAAAATATTTGGCAGGTAACCATGGCTACCGACAACATTTCTACATTTGTTACTCTAGAAACAAAATATGGGATCTCATTCAAACAAAGACGCTTTTCAAAACTTTGAGAACGAGTTAAAGTTTTGCAGTTGTACAATTAACTGTAGCATAGTAGTGACTATGGACATTACTTAAAATTAGCATACTTATTACACACTCAATAAGTGAAGCTTTAAACTAAAAATCAGACTAGTTAAAGCTATTTGGTAGAACTGAGATGAGGGAAAAAAATGTATAACCTTTGTTACATTGCATCTTGTATGAACTTTAGTACTGTATTCTTTCAAAAACAGTTGCAACTTTTACTCCGCGATTGCCATGTATTTTCGCATTGCTGAATATTTTATTAAACTAATCTGGAGGTATT